>DWNE01001704.1:0-20993 GCA_018249875.1 Cecropterus toxeus | reverse complement strand
CAGTAGATAGGGATGAAAAGGATGCGGTGGATTTGGATCACGCCATTTCAGTTGCAGGTCAGTTCATGATTTCGTAAACTGTTAGATTTATATATCGTATTATTTATTTTTTGTAATTCTCGATGAGGATAAGAATCCTGCATCGTACCAATCATTACAAATAAACTGCAGTGAGACGCAAATGGGAGATGCTTAGTCATGAAATATTCGATTGGTGGTGCAAACGTCAGGATTGACCGGATTTTGGAAAAAAATCTCTACAATTAGCGAAATGGTTTGGCTTTGAAGCGAATATTTTATAGCCTTACGTTGAAGGATATACCTACGTCTAAACGTGAACGTGTAACGTTTTCTTAAGTAGGTACCAAATGTGGCAAAGAAATAGTCTAGATGATGCCAATGTTTATATTCGTTCTAATAGTAAAGATACTTTTTTAACCCGTCGTGATAAAATAAAATAAACTTGTATCACTTATCTCGGTTGAAAGTTGAAGGTTTATTTAATAATAGATATTGCGGCTTCAACTTCTTAATTTTTTATACAACTACACTCTCGAATGTATTAACAAATATTTAATTTAGAATTTAAAATGGTCCAATATGAAATTTATTTAATATTAAATATGAACATAAATAGAAGTTACAACTTCATTACAATTATATTCTATCCTTTTTATCCCCAGGTCTTGGAATATACAACATAAAGTACATGGTGGTACTAGCTCTTTTTCTCATTGGAGCTATACTCGAACCAGTTGGCTACTCATATATTCTGCCATCTTCCAAGTGTGATTTAGAAATGTCTGACTCTATCAGAGGCTTTGTAGGATCTATTCCATATATAGGTAAGTAATTTTGTTTGTTTCACAGTAATTGCACACTTATGAACTCGGTAAGATTAAAACGACGTATACTGTATTTTAAATCTGTACAACGTTTTAAGTTTGCCATGCTATTAAAGTGGAATGTTTTTGTATGCTGTCAATTTTCTGGAAACAAACATGATTAGAACAGTGTTGTACTATATTGTAATACGTTTAGTTCGAAATGGGGTCACAAATACTGTGCCCAAGTCCCACAAATTAAATGTTATAATTATATATCGAGCATAATTTATCTGTCATTATTTTTCTGTAGTAATCTGTATTAGTGTAAAAAAAAGATGATTATATATCAAAGTTGCCAGGTGGTAGAATCAATGTCGTTCAACCGGGGAAGTAGTACCACCGCCACACCTATTTCTAGTATGAAGTAGTTCTTGCGTTTTGTCGAGTGTAGTTGCCGGCTCACTTTAATATAGGGGTCGCCTCATATAAAAGTTAGCCGGCATCTGTCGGTACAGTCCTCGGGAGCAGAATATAACCTCTTTTCTATAATAAGTTGCTTACAAATGTCCATGGGCGGCAGTAACCACTTGCCATCAGGTGGGCTGCTCGCTCGTTTGCTATTTCATATTTACAAAAAAAAGTTGTATTATAAAATCTTGTGGTGAACACGCCTTAATACAGGTTTTTAGACCTTGTTACGCACGGAAATAAGGCTTTATAACAGTGCGAACCTAGGTAGAAAGCTTCCGATATCACCCTACCTGCAAGCAGCCAGTGTTATGGTTACATAGGGATGATTGTCCCAGTCAATTTTTATACTGATATCTCAATATAGGTAACAGGTATGAGCAGTAAAACAGGTTTCCATTGAATGCACTAAAGTTAGTTGCCATTGGTGTCCTTATCACGAGTTTATTATTTTTCCTCAAAGCTCTCATTATTTACTTTTTTTACATAACACATACTTATGGCTTAAAAGAAAATTGTAAACGATGTACGTTGTAATGGATGACAGCGTCAACTATAATTGTATTGAAAAAAAAGCCATTAAGTCGTTCTATAGACCAGACCATTTTTCGAAAATATAAAAATATGTTTTTTGAAAACGGGTGAAATGCAAGTAAGCGCTACGCAAACATATTGCTTTAGTAGGTACAGTACATCTCGTATCTGTAGTTCCGAAATTAGAATAGGGCGGTATCACCTGCCTGTCGTAAGAGGTGACTGAAGGGGCTTCCGGGGTTAATACTGGGACTGGGCCCTGGAACAGTCCAGGCAAGCTACCCTGGGAGGACAGCGGTTGTGTAGTCTCATACCGTCGTAAAGACTCAGGTCGTCAATACCAAACCCAAAGGATTACAATACACATATAACACGGATTTAACGCAAATAATAAAAAATTGGTTGCCCGTAAAATTGGTTTGCGGACGATAGTTTTACGTGTTAACATCATAAACAAAGATTGATGGGAAATTGGGCACTTTTATGAATTGAATTGAATTATTATCACTGAATTAATTAAAAATTATATTTTTTTGCTAAATTAACATTTATTTACACTCGTTAATTCAAATTTTTTTCCCACGCTCTTGCTTGCACGCGCGGGCTCAGGCAGAACGTGACACTTTTTCGTGCTTGCAGTCGGTGTTCATCGATTTATAAGACGTTATCATGTCAAAAGTATATTAACAATATTGCTAAGCAGCGCATTTACAAGTAATATTAATAATACTAAATATAATTCTCTTGCCTACTTATAGATAATTATAACATTATCGTGATTATATTAGACAAAAGTAAAAATATAGGCCATTATTACCTACCTACAATATAAGTATTATTTTACAAACAGCACTAAGTATTATTGCGACGATATCTGTACGACTATAATCTACAGAGTAATAAAATTAATAAATCTTAGTTGTTACACACACGGCACACATTTTTATATTACCATAGTGGAAACATGGCGTCAAACATACGTAGGCGAAAATTGCGAAACTTTTTTGTAATTTTCATAAAACTTGATGAAATAGAGACTCTACGAATTTATGGAAGTCCGTGAGCATTGCAGCAGCTTGGAAGTTGATATTTCTAACAAAAAAACCTGTAAGCTCAGTTAGGAACAAAAAAAAAGTTACCTATATAATTATTTTTTCTTGTATTAATTAACCTAATCCATCCCATATAAAACGCCTGAATAATCTCAATACATATCTATGGCAACAAATGGTCAGCTGCTATTATTTAGGCATTTAGAACCCCTACATCATCAGGATTGAAGAGTTGAAGGACCAATTTGACGTCTCATATCTCTTCTTAGCAATCATATGCTATATCCGTAAGAACCAAATGGCCAGCTTCTATGTTTTAGGTTTTAAGTACCCCTGCATCATCAGGGTTGAGGAGTTGAAGGTTAAAGTTAAGTTATGACCATTTTGCATGAGTAGAGTTCAGTTTTGTTATTGATAAATAATTATAATTTCCAGGTGTTGTTATAACTTCATTTCCTTGGGGATATTTAGTGGATACGCGAGGACGGAAAAAGTCGGTCATATATAGTTCTCTCGCGGCCGGCACCTTAGGCATCGCGTCGGCTTTCATGCCAGAACTGATCAGTTTCATCATTTTCAAATTCCTTACATCATTATGGTAAGTGTAAGTCAGTGTAACCAGTTGTGTAAACAGCAGGTGTATTTAGATGTTAAGATCCATAAATATAATCTATACTTATACAAAATAAAGTTCCGCGTCAGAACATCTCTAACACTTATAAATTTGATAGTTTTGTGTGCATTTATACATTGTATTGAATTTATTTATTTTATACTAGCTAAGCCCGCGGTTTTACCCGCGTTTAAAAGAAATGAAATTATTTCTGTCTAGCTTTAACTATTAAGGTTGCACACGCGATTGAGTCTTAAAAAATTGATTTACTCCGTTCTCCCGTTCTCCCAACATTTCCCTTTACTGGTCCGCTCCTATTGATTGTAGCGTGATGAAAAGTATACTATAACCAGCTCAGAAGTATGAAAAATATTTTTACCAAGTTTCGTTAAAATCCGTCGAGTAGCTTTTGTTTCTATAACGGTTATACAGACAGACAGACAGACAAAAATTTTACTGATTGCATTTTTGGCATCAGTGTCGATCCCTAATCACCCCCTGATAGTTATGTTGGAAATATATTTCATGTACAGAATCGACCTCAACAGATTTATTATAAGTATAGATTATCTCTTTGTCTGTTTGTGTAAAATCGCATTCAACCGGAACTACTAATTGAATTAAAATTATTGCAAGAATATATTAAGAGTCCGTATCATAATGTAACCTTATGATACGGAATCTACTGGCTTTATTTTACAAAAATCATCTACTCAATCAAAAGTTACCACTGTGTAAATTGATGTTAGTTTTTTTTTATGCGAGCGAAATCACGCACGCAGAGCGAGTCATGAAAATAACTGACGTAGTACGTCTAAGTAAGTTAGAATTTCTCTTACCAGCAAATAGAAAGAAAGAAAGAAAAAAAGTGTATTCTTGACAATTACAACACATACCAGGTACAATTATAGAACTACATCAGTACATATTTCTTAAAATCACATACAATATAACTAAACGAACTAGACAGAAAAAATATGTATATATTGGTAGCTTTCAATTTACGTGTTAAAATGTAATAGATTATTTGCTCCAATAATCGCGAAAGGAGTATTTATGTATTTATCAGCGCAAGCCATGCGCAGGTAAACCACATCATGGCATTGATATTCAGTTTGCCCAATGGTACTTCTCTTCAGAAAAAAATCTGCGCTACATATTACTTATGTCATATGGCAGTAATAGGCATGGAAATTGCCCCCTAATGGAACTACGTACTATTGTTTAACGTACGTATTGTTTTAATGACGTTTTCATTATTGTCTATACTGTTATCTTAAGTCAGTGAATCTTTTTTGTCTAATGAAAGTATCAAACGCACGCGCCTTCAAATGGTCACTGCATTCTAGTTATATGTATAACATCCTATCAGAATGTATATAAAAGCGTATATAAAGAGGGGCATTTATCACTGTCTAGCATAGGCGTGAAAAGAAAAAATCTTCAAACATAGGACGTACGCGCATAACCAAAACGGCACATCTGCATTTTGCCTAGCTTTGATATACCATACGCGTAGTAGGCCAAAGTTTATGCTGCTGCTCCATGATGATTTTGAGCAAATTGTTATCGAAAAAATACTGATAAACTAATATTTATATTTACAGCATAGCATGTCCAGCTGCAGTTCCATACACATTTGTCGGCGAACTATCTCCAATAAAATATAGAGATATAATGCTTACTGTGATAAACTCCCTGCAAATGGCCGGTGCTGTTTTAGTGCCTTGTGAGTTTGTTTTTTTATCTTATCTAACTTTCTATCCTAATAATTTAATTCGGTTATCGTGACAAATTATACCTACATATTTTATACATAGTTTGATTAATTTTCGCA
The DNA here is from genome assembly GCA_018249875.1 of Cecropterus toxeus. Lineage (NCBI taxonomy): Eukaryota > Metazoa > Arthropoda > Insecta > Lepidoptera > Hesperiidae > Cecropterus > Cecropterus toxeus. The sequence goes on along the minus strand of DWNE01001704.1, from coordinate 15,662 downwards.
TAGTCAGCCTTATACGCCATAACCTACTTCAACTATCTATGCTCTAAGGCCTAAAAGTTGACTAGAACTATTTTGTATCGACTTGTATAGGCATCACACTTTACAGGGCAAGTATGACAAGAGATGATCTAATTTGGTACTTTTTATCGACACTTCCAATAAGTATGTATCTGCCTGTTAGTGCCTGTTCATTTAGCATGTTAAATCCGTCAAAATTCCTGGACTGTAGGTGTAAAGCATGCCAAAAAAGTGAAAATACTTAATATAAGTACGAAAAAGAACACTGCCTACCGTTATTAACTCTCACACAGTCGGGTATTGTAATATGGAATATTAAGTAAAAATGTGCCTTCCTGACACAAAACATGATCATAAATGAGACAAGTCAAGAGAATCAAGCTTTATGTAGAAGCGGCAAGAACTTTTGCAACGTTATTCTTATTGTGTTCAAAAATTTTCAAATTATGATGATAGAATGCCATAAAATTATTTTATAACCATTCATTTTTCTTTTTAGTGCTTGCATGGGCAATCCTGCCATTAGAGTTCCAAGCTGACTTCGGGTCATACTACTTCAAACCTTGGAGATTACTTGCTATTATATACTCGAGTACCTTCCTCATCGCAGCACTTCTTCTTATTAATGGTCCAGAAAGCCCCAAGTTCCTGATGTCTCAGGGTCGAGAGGAAGAAACTCTCCAAGTTCTCAGAGCTATGTACGCTCAAAATAAGAAAAAATCACCTGATGAGTTTCCTGTTAGTAAAGAATAACTTATTTGCTATTTTGTCACGAATACCAAATGTAACTGATTTCCTTTCGATAACAGCTGGTTATATAGAGTGACAGTTAAAACAAGAAACATACAGCAGAAAGATGCTCCGTATTCGATTCTTGTTTTAAATATTACTTACTGTCCAATTACTTTTACTTACTTACTTTTTTACTTTTTAATAATTGATGAATAGCCAACGCCCCCAATGCCTAATTACGTGGCAAAATGCGTGAATATGGCACAAAAATACAATGATCAGACTACTTGATGTCATTCTTGGCTAGTCGTCGATGTTTCGTAGGGGTTACTAATCTATCATCTTTTTAGATAAAAAGACTGAAGTACACAGAAGATATAAACAAGACCAAAACTTCTTTCCTGACGTCATTAAAGGTCCAATCTGTGCCATTACTGAAACCACCATATGTGAAATGGCTGGCATTAAATAGTACTCTCATGTTTGGCATATTTGCAACGTAAGTATAAGGCGAATTTAAACAGGGTAGAACTCTACATGGCAGGAACGCTTTGTGGCAGTAGTGCTACATTTGTTTCTGCCTTATAACTCCTATTTTAGTAGTGATGTGTAATGATGATTAGAATGAAGTATAAGACAGAGATACTACCTTTTTTATATCATATTGAAATAACAAACGAGTATGCAGTCCAGCTGTTGGTAAGTGGCCACTGTCGCCCATGGATATCTGTAAGCACGTCATATAGATCAGGGGTTCTATTTGAAGTCGATTACTGCGTAGCTATTCTCGAGGACTGAGATATTTGCCTCATATATAAGTGAGCAACCACACCCTTCCAACGAAAGCCAAGAACTGCTTCACGTTAGAAATAGGTGCGGCGGTGGTATCTTCCCGATCGAAATACACTGGTTCTACCACCTTCAAACCTAACTACCTATTTACAAATGATTTTCCAAGTATACAATAGGATTACTCAACCTTTATCGACGACGTATTTATTTTACCTGTAGCCGACCTCAAGTAGAACAGAAAGTCGTGCGTTCCTACGCCTGAAGACCAAGAGTGCTTTGTGTACTTAAACTTCTCTCCCTTGCCACAGCCGTCGAACCAAAACACAGCACCGCTAGCAGCAGCTAGATATTTTATTTTGGTTAATATTTTTTGATTACCAGCGTTAATGTAACGTTTATTGCAGATTGAATGGTCTAAACATGTGGCTTCCTGATATTCTGAACAGAGTTTTCTCAGGCGACGGCGAGGGTACTGCCTGCGAGGTGATCGCACAGGGCATGAATGAGGTCGGTAGGTGTTTTAATCATCCCCCTTTATCCGGGCAGTAGAATACGGCTACGGTATCCCCTGCCTATCGTAAGAGGATACTAGAAGGGGGCTTATGGGCAGTGGCGGCCTTAGGGGGTAGCGTCCCGAGCCTGGCCCTTGCTGTGGCCTCGGGCAACAAGCCAAACAAAATTTATTCGAGAGAATTGCTAATATTATTTAAATAATTTTAGCGTTTCTCGCTAAACATAAAAATACCTAAATCAATCAACCAAATCTACTTTCTGAAGTAAAATATTTCAAAAAACTATATTATAGTTTAAATAGGCGTTTTATCAAATTCCTACCACCACCGCGTTAAACATTTGTTTTTTTTGATAGTTCTAAATCTAGATTACTTATTTAAGTACAATGTTATTTTTTAATTACTATTCTAGAGCGGGCAAAAACTTTATATTTTTCTCTAAAATAGTATTCCTTGTATTTCAGACTGAAGTCGGTGACGGAGAATGCATCGATACCATCGATACATTGACGTATGTAATTAACGCGACAGGAAACTGCATATGTGGGTTGATAGCAATTGCCATAATCGTCGTAATCAAATACATTGGGAAGAAGATTCTTGTTGTTTCGGTTTTCTGCATTATAGGCGTGTTGTGCATCCTCGTCAACTTTGTATCCCAGCAGATACTGTTCGCTATATTCATTTCATCTATTCCGCTTATGGGTTTAGCAATTGCGCCAGTAAATGCATATAGTGTACAAATATTTCCAACGCATTTGAGGTACGTATTATTTTGACCATAAAAAGGTTAGGTTTAAGCGATAAAATCAAAAGTAATTGCAAAACTCTCTAATAAGTACCTAAAAAGTTGTTGGTAAATTCTGATATCGTAAATATTTTACACATCTTCATTTAAACCTCCGGAAGTCCTCAGATAATATTTCCGTCATAGCTCTAAACTCAGTTTTTTTTTCGCCAGTCCCTAGTCAAAATTCTTTATTCGGTACGCCATTATTACATAAATAGATACAAACCCAATCACTTTCAATAAAGTTGAATCTTATGCCATCACTCCAAAAACCACCTGCTTTAATCTTACTGGTGGTTATACAGGGGCATGGCAGTGGGTCTATCGATGATGGTCGGCCGTACTGGGTCGGTGGCCGGTTCCAATGTGGCGGGAGCCCTTCTCAACTCAGCATGTGAAGCGACATTCTATGTATTTGGGGGAAGCTTGATACGTATGTATTATTTGACTGTCACGTCATAATTTATGATTGAATACTTTACCTAAGTGAATACGTATTTTTTTAATAAAAAAAAATATAGAAAAGCTATAGTTAGATACGTTATTTGTAAATGACCCATACCTATGTGGAATATTAGATACTATTTTTAGGGTTCCGTACTCAAAGGGTAGAAACGGAACCCTACTACCAAGACTCCGCTGTTCGTCTGTCACCAAGCTGTATCCGATGAACCGTGATTGCCAGTCAGTTGAAATTTTCACAGGTTATGTACATATTTCGTTTTGCCGCTATAACAACAAATACAGAATAAAATAAATATTTAAAGGGGCTCCCATACACCGAAATATTTTTTCTCGACTTCAATGTCAGAGTGTTGGATGGCGCTCATTACGTTTTCTAGGTGGCACTTTCTATCAAAAAATAATTCAACATCGAGTTGATAGATGGCGCTTATTTCAATATTCAACTTATCGAGAATTCATTGTTATTGTATTTTATACCACAGGGTGGCTGTTTTAATCAAGTTATTCCTTAGTAAATTGAAATCAAATTTATATTACGTTTCCCTGCGAGAAAAGTAAAATCTGTATTAGAATTTATTTATTACGATAACGAGAAAATGGTTACAGAATCCTTAGTATTCCGACCCGCACCTGGCCGCACTTATACAGATATGATGCAAATATAATGATTTTTTTAACATTTCTTTTCAGTATGTGGCCTGCTCGCCTGCCTCCTACCAAGAACCGCAACGACCGAACCGAAGACGCCGTAAAATTTCTCGAATGTAACAATTCATATACTTTATAATTTTATGACAACAATGTATGAATATATAAAGCGTAATAAATTAATTTATTATATTTTAAGAATTAGTACAAATACTATGTTTTTTTTTAATAAAAATTGTCTTCCTCCCTTATTTAGTGGGAACTAAGTCAATCTAGTTTTCCAGCTTGGTAGATTGATACAGTTGTCAACACAAATTAACGCGGATACAATGTTTGTATAAAGTAATTAATTGGACTTTCCTTGACGATACAAATACTAAGTCATATGACAATATCTCTCTAGTGTTATGTATAAGTGCGTTTCAATTATCCGCAATAAGGTTACATTCACACTAAAAGTGATGTCAACCTATAAGAGTGAGCATACTCCATTTTCACCTTCGTCCCACGAAGAAATAACGGCAGAAAAATAAATGCTATGATTACAGCTGAAATGTATTAAGAGTCTAACCAACATTGGCCAAATGCCATTTATCCAACCACAAGGTGGAACGGGTGCTGCATGTACCTTTCAGCGGGAGGACGCAAAGATAACACGCAAAGATGATGTCGTTAGAATAGAGGTATAGGAAAATCGCGGATAAGCAGCTACCCTCAGCTCTATAGTTATGAGCTAAAGGTCTGAGTCGTTCTCAGCCGATATGTTGAATTGCTGCTTACTTACAAACGATGCTATCACCCGAACCAGCTTAGATGATGCATGCGTATCTACAATTTTGCTGTGATATAACATAATTAACAAAGCTTTCGCCTTAAGAAATTATGAAAAATTGACACGAATTCTCGAGCAAAACCAAGCAAACCTGTTTTTGAACAGTGTGTCAATTTTTCAAATTTTAGATCCTTCTATAAATTTAATTTTAAACTCATACCGAGCTGGAATGTATGGTTTCCTTGTTTTTTGAACTAAACTCTAAAGTACCTATAATAGGAAGGGTGCCAACGATTGGGTAGTTTACCCTATGTATCAGGCAGTCAGTAATAAAAATGCCGATTTTTGTACCTTAATTTTTTAATAACTTTTCGGGCTATATTTAGGAAATTTGAGATAATAAACAGTCTCATAAACATACCACGTTTCATGCTTCACGTTTCTCGCTCAAATAGATTTTGAGTTATTAAGGGGTCCAAGTAGTTTCAAATGGTTCATGTAAATAACACTTGCGTTGCTGTTGCCAGTAAAATTGGCAACAAGATTCCGCGTGTTTTAATGTATAGGCATACACTAAGATTATAGTATACTAGCTGTCCCGCGATTTCACACGCATTTAAAAAAAAACATTCAACAATTTTAACTATATAACACTTATTTAAAGGCCAGTAGTATATATTTCTTTTTAACTTAGGCACAACTGCGGCATTCCTGCATCCCTTGCCCACATCACTTTCTTTTTCATTCCAGTGATATTTAATAGTAAAGGCCAGTTTGATGTTTTTATATAAAATTTTAAGGCGTAGGGTAAATAGAAAGGCATAACGGCCAAATGTGACTTTTCTTTCTACATCAATTATTACAGTGTTTGTATAAAAGATAAGCACGGTTGCCACATAAGCTTTTTATACTTAACGCACGTCATTTATGCCCTATCCATTAAATATATTAAAAACAAAAAGGTGAAATAAACATCATATCTCAAAATAATCCCTTTTATTGCAATACAACAAAATGGTGCAGTTGTGCACTTTAAACGGATTTTGTAGCTAAGAAATCCACAAAAATCAGGCATATTTTTTTCTGATTCCGAATATATATAGGTATATAAATCAATTTCACAAAAAATGTGATTTGTGCCCTTTTCCGGTAATACGGCAGAATAATCGATGCTACGCCGCTAGATGGCAGTGTATCTTATAATATTACGTGAACTCAAGATGACAGGTAGCATTGCCGACCTCCATTTGCAGTTTTGCACCATTAGAATTTAAAATACTCGACAATCCGAATCTTGCGAACATACATATGTTGTCGACTCGAAATCATTTTTTTTTTTATTTTATTATTTAGGTAAGGTTTCAATCGAGTCTATCGTACGCCCTTGACGGAATTTTTTACACAGATGACGACTTCCATACAAACTTTTATGTCCTATTTTACCCCATAACCCCTTTTTTCGAGATAAAAAGTAGCCTATATCCTTTCCCAAGGTCCACTCTATCTCTGTACCAAATTTCATTAAAATCGGTTCAGTGGTTTAGGCGTGAAAAGGTAGCAGACAGACAAAGAGACAGTGTTACGTAAAGTAGGGATTAGTAGGGATTTCCTTAAATTTCTTGCTGAAATGCTCTATGCTTGGAATTGGGTAAGTGATCTTCAAGCGCGTATTTAATTGCAGTATTCATTATTCATCATTTCACATCGTACAACAATCTTCTGTCAAGTAATGATTATAAAACTGTATAGATAACTGAATATAATGAATATGTTTGCGTAGCATATTAAATTATAATATAGATTATCAGCGCGCCAGTTAAAACTGTTAGGATAATGTTAGGTGTAAATTAGCACGCATGGAACTTGGCCGTGTCGATAATAAACTCGATAAAATAATATATAATTGAAAACGAGATATGTGAACCCCTTGAATGTCCCTTTATTCCTTGCTATTTGCATGCTAAGCTTCTTTTTATATAAGTGATATTCAAAAGTATTAAAGATGGGACAATCTAAATTAGCCACTGTATCAGACACAGTAGATAGGGATGAAAAGGATGCGGTGGATTTGGATCACGCCATTTCAGTTGCAGGTCAGTTCATGATTTCGTAAGTTGTTATAGATTTTTATATCGTATATATTATTCTTTTATAATTCTCAACGAGGATAAGAATCCTGCATCGTACCGATCATTACAAATTTATAAACTGCAGTGAGACGCAATTGGGAGCCGCTTGGCCACGAAATATTCGATTGGTGCGGCAAATGTCAGTATTAATCGAATTTTGGAAAAAATCTCTACAATTAGCAGAAAAATGTCTTGGCTTTGAAGCGAACGTTTTGTGGCCCTACGTTACAGGATCTACTGACTCTAAACGTGTTTTCTTAAGTAGGTACTAAATGTAGCAAACAAATAGTCAGTTGTGGCGCAAGGATTACACTCTATGTGGGCAAGATACATTTTGCGAGGCCCTCTGAGGGTAAAAGAGGGGAAATGAAACAAAAAAACACAAGTAAACAGTTTTATATTAATTACGTCATCAAACTATACATTAATAAACTTTGTGTTAAAAAAAAAAAAAACATTTTATTATTTTGGATTTTCATACAATTTGAAATTTATTTCCGACTATGAGGCGCGAGGCCCTTTGTAGTGCGATGCTGTGGGCGGTGTGAGCCACCGCCGATGGCCTTACGCCGCCCCTGCAAATAGTATAGCTGATGCCAATCTTTATATTCTTTCTAAAATTAAAGATACGTTATTAAATGATTTTAGTTAAATCAAATGAACTTATATCACTTGTCTTGGTTGAAAGTTTACGGGTCATTTGACAATACATATTGCGGTTTCAACTGCTCCTTCATGTTTGTTCAAATGTTGTTTTTGATACAACTACAATCTTGAATATATTACAAATATTTACTTTAGAATTTAAAATGGTCCAATGAAATTTATCTATACTATCTACACTAATATTATAAAGCAGTAGAGTTTTTATGGTTGAACGCACTAAACTCAGGAACCTTCAATTCTAACCAGTTAGAATTGAAAAAATATTTTTGTGTTGAATAGTCAATTTATCGAGGTAGGCTTTAGGCTATATAACATCACGCTATGTTTGTTTGTTTTTTAATAGATTGTTCTCTAAAAAACGTGGGTGAAACTGCGTGGCACAGCTAGTTTAATATAAAAAAGGATCATGAATAAAAGTTAACACTTCATAACAATTATATTTTATCCTTTTTTTCCTTCAGGTCTTGGAATATACAATATAAAGTATATTGTACTGCTAGCTCTTTTTCTCGTTGGAGCTATACTCGAACCAGTTGGCTACTCATATATTCTGCCATCTTCGAAATGTGATTTAGAAATGTCTGACTCTATCAGAGGCTTTGTAGGATCTATTCCATATATAGGTAAGTCATTTTGGTTGGTTTTAATATCACAATAATTGCATAATTTTAAACCTCCAGGAAAGATGTCGTACTATTTTAAGTTTTGCATGCTATCAAAGTATTCGGAAAACTTTCTGGAAACAAATGTGGCTAGAACAGTGTTGTACTACATTTTTAACCGACTTTCCAAAGGAAAGAGATTATCTATTCGTCGTGTATTTTTTATGTCGACATGATTTAGCGAAGTGTGTTGAGCGCCGACTTCGGGACTATGTACTATGTACTGTATATGTACTAAACTGTGTAACTGTACTGTGTATTTTTTACTTTTTATGGCACGGAAGTCGGTTATATATTTTGTTATTTTTTTTTAACACGTGTAGTCTTTTTTAATACGTGTACGAAACGGGGTCTAAAACACCCTGTCCAGGTCTCACAAGTTAATTGTACAAGGCAAAAGAAAAACGTGGTATAAAATCTTGCGAAGTGCCCGCCTCAATGTGGATTTGTAGACCTTGTAACGCAATGAAGAAATAAGGCTTCATCACATTGCGAAAGCGTCCGGTATCACCCTACGTTACCTGCATGCAGCCAAATACCTACAGGTCCCATTCGAGAGCAAGTCGTTATATTTAAATAGCGATGATTGTGAAGAGTAAAAAGATATGGATAATAAAATTAAATATGTGTCAAATTTTATACTAATATCTCCATAGCAGGTAAAAGGTTTAGCAGTAAAACAGGTTTGTATTGAATGCACTAAAGTTAGTTTTCACCAACCCTGCCCTTAGAACGGGTTTATTACTTTTCCTCAAAGCTCTAATATTTACTTTTTTGCATAAAACATATTATGGCATAATACAATTTTGTGAAATTACAACGATGTACAGTGCAATGGTCTAAAACGTGAATTATGAGGGTGTTGAGAAAATTTCATTAACTCGTACTGTAGATAAGACCTCTTTGATTTCATTAATATTTTTAAAAGTATAAAATCATGTTTTTTGAATGCGGGTGAAATGCAAGTACCTTACGCTCTGCGTAAACTTAATGCAGTAGTAGGTACGGTACATCTCGTATCTGTAGTTCTGGAATGAGAATAGGGCTACGGTATCCCCTGCCTGTTGTAAGGGGGTTCCAGGGTTGCTGGCGGCAGGAGTGGGACCTGGTACAGTCCAGCCAAGCTACCCAGGGAAGGACAGCGATATGTGTGGTCACATACCATCGTAAAGACACAGGTCTAATACACGGATAACACGGATTTTACTCAAAAAATGTATCAACAATACCTACTGCTAAGCAGCGCATTTACAAAGAATTTTGATAATAAGTACCAAATATAATTCTCTTACCTACTTAAAGATAACTATGAAATTATCGTCAATTATCATTTTAGACAAAAATAAAAATATAGGCCAATATGCAATTATGTATTATTTTACAAACAACACTAAGTATTATTGCGACGATATCTGTACGACTGTAATCTACAGAGTAATAAAACTAATAAATCGTATTGTTACACGGCTTACCTTCCGTTGCAATTTGTTCTATCGTAGGATAACAAGGTAATATTCTTTATTAAAATCCCTCAGATTTGAAGTTGGAAATATGAAATACAGGCTTTAGCTACAAGTTAATTTCGCTACAAAGTAAGAATTCCCAAAATAATCAGAAACCTTACTTTTGGAAATTGTACTCCTCATAGGTTAAATTTCAATTTTTATCCTACCTATATGAAATTACAGTTATTAACCTTTTTTATATTACCGAAGTGGAAACATGGCGGCAAACATACGTAACGAAAAAGAATTTTTAATATCGGTCCAGGAACGACGGAGAAATCGGTGAACATACATAAAAAAAAATACATACAGTCGAACGTATAACCTCCTCCTTTTCGAAGTCGGTTAAAAATTGCGAAACTTCTTTTGGAATTTTCATAAAACATGGTGAAATAGGGGTTGTACGTATTTTTGGAAGTCCGTGAGCATCAAACGTGGAATTTAATATTTCTAACAAACAAACCTAAGCTAAGTAAGCATATTTCTTTTATTCCTAAGTAAAAAGTTAGGAATGAAAGAAATATGTTACCAATAGGTATATGTATGTATAATTCTTGAGAATTTAAATAATATAAACGATACATAAATAAAAAATGCATCGTTTTATTCGGCGATGCACAAATTTTATTTTACGCATACGAGTAGTCGTTGACAAAGCTAGTTATATCATAATTATATTCATATTTGTAAAATGACAAGAACGTATTTGCATTTGATAGTTATGACCATTTTGCACGAGTAGAGTTTACTGTTGTTATTGATAAATCACTATAATTTCCAGGTGTTGTTATAACTTCATTTCCATGGGGATATTTAGTGGATACGCGAGGACGCAAAAAGCCGGTCATATATAGTTCGCTCGCGGCCGGCACATTGGGCGTCGCCTCGGCTTTCATGCCAGAACTGATCAGTTTCATAATTTTCAAATTCCTTACATCATTATGGTAAGTGTAAGCTGTGTATGTCAGTGTAACCAGTTGTATAAACAGCAGTTATTATGATAATAATCCATACATATAATACAAAGTAATTCCGCGTAGTTGTAAAGTAGTTCCGCGTCTGAACATCTCAAATATTTATGAAATTGATAGCTTTGTGTGTATTCATACATTGTATTGTATGTATTTATTTTGTATTATCTCTTTATCTGTTTGTGTAAACTCGCATTCAATCGAAACTAATGAATTTAATTAAAACGATTGCAGAAATATATTAAGAGTCCGTATCATGGTTACACGTAGGCTTTATTTTATAAAAATCATCTACTCAATCAAAAATTATCACTATATAAATTAATGTTACGTTTATTTTTAAGCGAGCGAAATAACGCACCCAGAGCTAGTCATGAAAATAACTGACAAGTAAGTTAGAATACCTCTTGTAAGCAAATACGTACATGTGTACTTATTCTCAAGCCAGAAATAAAACTGTGCTACATGTTGTACATGCCACCTATATAATGCATAATATATATAAGGCAATAATAGGCATGGAAATCACCCCGTAATGGAATTACATACTGTTACGTATTGTTTTAATGACGTTCTTATTATTGCCACCACACTTTTGCCGAGTAAAATTCTTATTGTCTATACTGTCAGGTATCATATTTAGGTGTTAGGTATTAAGTCAGTGCATCATCGCGCGTGCCTTCAAATGGTCACGGCATTCTAGGTGCATGTATAATATCCTATCAGAATGATTGTAAACCCTAAATGAAATTGATAGGCATAAAAGTGTGGCCGTCAGAAGTGAATGTCAAAGGGCTGGTAGACTTATGTTTCAAGTATTTAAGAAATGGAATAATGATGGACACTAAAACACAGCATAAGAGCGTAGGTATATAAAGAAGGGGTTTAGCTCTGATTAGCACAAGCGCGGAAAGAAAAAGTTTTTTAAACAAAGAACGTACGGTGGTACGACCACACCAAAAGGCATATCTGCTAATTTTGCCTACCTTTGATATAAACCTTGTGTAGTAGTAGGCCAAAGTGTATGCTGCTGCTCCATGATGATTTTGAACGCATTGTTATCATAATAATAAATTCAATGTCAATCAAAGATAAATTAATATTTATATTTACAGCATAGCATGTCCAGCTGCAGTTCCATACACATTTGTCGGCGAACTATCTCCAATAAAATATAGAGATATAATGCTGACTGTGATAAACGCCCTGCAAATGGCCGGTGCTGTTTTAGTGCCTTGTAAGTTTTTTTCTTTTATCTTATCTATCTTTCTATCCTAATAATTTAATTCGGTTATTGTGACAAATTATACCTGCATATTTTACACATAGGTTGATTAATTTTCGAATAGCCACTGCAGCCTTCTACGCCATAATCTACTTCAACTATAAGCTTAGACTTCGTTTAGCTTTCATGCTCGAAAGCTAAAGGAAGTCTTGCACTATTTTCTCCAGATTCGTATAAGCATCACACTTTACAGGGAAAGTGTGACAAAAGATCATCTAATTTGGTACTTTTTACCTCCATTTCCAATAGGTATGTGTCTGCCTGTTTGTGCCATTTCAGTTAGCATGTTAAATCAGTCAATTTATCTGGGCTATAAAGCAAGCCAGAAAAGTTAAAATACTTTTATACACACGAAAAACATAACACTACCTATCCTTATTTACCCTCACACGGTCGGGTATCCACACAAAACATGGTCATTAATGAGAAAAGTCTAGAGAAATAAGCTCGCGGCATAGACGCGGCAAGAATCTTTGTTCGTAAATGTTCAAAATTATATAACTGGTGATGAAACACGTCATAAAGGCATTTTGTAATAATTCATTTTTCGTTTTTAGTGTTTCCGTGGGCAATCCTGCCATTAGATTTCCAAGCTGACTTCGGTTCGTACTACTTCAAACCTTGGAGATTACTTGCTATCATATACTCGAGCACCTTCATCATCGCAGCACTTCTTCTTATTAATGGTCCGGAAAGCCCCAAGTTCCTGATGTCTCAAGGACGGGAGGAAGAAACTCTCCAAGTTCTCAGAACTATGTACGCTCAAAATAAGAAAAAATCACCAGATGAATTTCCTGTTAGTAAAAAATAACTTATTTGCATTTTTTCATGGACAAGATAAAAAAATAAATGATTTCCTTTCGGTAACAACTAGTTATATCTCATAACTTAATTATTATTTTTTTACCAGAATTATCCATTAACATAGATAAATAAATAATTGATAAATAGCCCACGTGCACCATGCCTAATTACGAGGCAAAAGCGTACAAAACAAAAAATACAAAAATGAAATGATCAGACTACCTGATGTCTTTTTTGGCTAGTCTTCGATTATTTGTAGGGGTCAGTAATCTATATTTTTTTTAAGATAAAAAGACTGAAGTACACAGAAGATATAACAAAGACCAAGACTTCTTTCCTGATGTCATTAAAAGTACAATCTGTGCCATTACTGAAACCTCCGTATGTGAAATGGCTGGCATTAAATAGTACTCTTATGTTTGGCATATTTGCAACGTAAGTATAATCTGAGTTTAAACAGGGTAGAACTCTACATGGCAGGTATGCTTTTTGGCAGTAGTCTTATATTTTGTCTGCATTGTGACACCAATTTTAGTAGTGATGTGTAACGATGATTAAAAAAAAGTATAAGACAGAGATGCCTACCTATTTACATAAGACTTTCCAAGTCAGAACTCTAGGTTTACTCCTTTATCGACGAAATATTTATTTTAGCTAGACATTTTATTTGGGTTAACATTTTTTACTACTAGCGTTAACGTAACGTTTATTGCAGATTGAACGGTCTAAGCATGTGGCTTCCTGATATTCTGAACAGAGTTTTCTCCGGCGAAGGCGAGGGCACTGCCTGTGAGGTGATTGCGCAGGGCATAAACGAGGTCGGTAGGTGTCGTAATCATCCCCCTGTAGCCGAGGAGTAGAATAAGGTTATGGTATCCTGCCTGTCGTAAGAGGCGACTAGAGGGGGGCTTATGGGGTTGCGGGCGGCTAGAGTGGGAGTTGGAAGCCAACAAACCCCATAAGGACAGCGGCATGTGTAGCTGTACCTGTCGTCGCAGATATGCAAGGGGACAGTTACACGTCCTCCAGGAGATGAGCCCGAGAAGAGCACCGGTGCGTTCCATCGGAGATCCCAGAGTCCCCTGCAAGCGCTGAGGAAGGCCACCGAGGGATTTTAGTGGGTAAAAATCCCACATAACCCGGATACTTTCCCAAGGCTTCGGTGTACTTTGTATAAGGTTCGGTATACTTTGTGCAAGGTTCGGTGTACTTAGTACAAGGTTCTGTATACTTTTGAAGGTTTCCCCCCGTCATAAAAAAGGTGTCTTAATCATATCGACTGAATAGTTTCGTTGTCTGACGAAATATTAAAGTAAAATAAGATTGGATGTACAATACGAGTAACTTAATGTGTGTTATACCATTAGTGTTATTAAAAAATGTGTTAAAACACGATACAGAAAACCTTAAGAACCGAAAAAGAAAATATTGCAAACTTGTCATTAGGTACATGACCATTTTACAATATTTTCTTTTTCGGTTTATAATTCTTTTTTTCTCTCATATAAACTATCATTTTATCCTCGGTAGTAGGATTTAAAAAAAACTACATTATAGGTAGTTTAAAAATGCGTGTATCAAATTCCTGCCTCCATCGCGTTAACTATTATCGTTTTTTGATGGTTCTAAATCTAGATTACTTATTTAAGTACCATATTTTTTATTACTATTCTAGAGCGGGCAAACACTTCATCTTTTTCTCTAAAATAGTATTGTTTATATTACAGACTGAAGTCGGTGACGGGGAATGCATTGATACCATCGATACATTGACATATATAATTAACGCGACAGGAAACTGCATATGTGGATTGATAGCAATTGCCATAATCGTCTTAATCAAATACATTGGGAAGAAGATTCTTCTTGTCACGGTGTTCTGCATTATAGGCGTGTTCTGCATCCTCATCAACTTTGTATCCCAGCAGATACTGTTCGCTATATTCATTTCATCTATATCGCTTATGGCTTTGGCAATTGCGCCAGTAAATGCGTATAGTGTACAAATATTTCCAACACATTTGAGGTACGTATACGTAAAATCAAAAGTAAAACTTCGAATAAGTAAAAAGTTGTTGGCGAATTCTGCAATCGTAAATATTTTACGTTAGCCAAGCAGGTCTTTAAACCTCTGGAAGTCCTCAGATAAGATTTTCGTCATAGCTCTATGCTCAGTTTTTTTTTTCGCCAGTTCCTAGTCCCATTTTTTTTATTCGATACGCCGATATTACATCGATAGGTACAAACCTTCACAATCATTATCAATAACGATGAATCTTATGCCATCACTACAAAAATAACCTGCTTTAATGTAACTGACAGGGGCATGGCAGTGGGTCTATCAATGATGGTCGGCCGTGCTGGGTCGGTGGCCGGTTCCAATGTGGCGGGAGCCCTTCTCAACTCAGCGTGCGAAGCGACATTCTATGTATTTGGAGGGAGCTTGATACGTATGTATGATTTTGCATTTATTACAATGGTTTATCACATTTACGTAATAATGTTATAACGTTAAAGATTATCTGACCGCCATTGTCTTTATTACCTGAGTAGGTACATTTACTTTTTTAAACAAAAATATATTGTAAAACCATAGGTAAGTACGTCAATGATTTATGGCCCATATCTAAAATATTAAATATGATATGATGAAAATACTGTTATTATACAAGTATCTTATTTATAAATTTCTTTTCAGTGTGTGGCCTGCTGTCCTGCCTCCTACCGAAGTCAAATACAGAACAGGAAGTAAAACGACGTAAAATGACTCATCTATAGCATTATATAATATATACATCTCAAAAATGTACTAAGTCATACTATGAAATACGTATATTCAAAGAATAGACGCTTTCTACACTCAGAAAGCGTCTACGTCAGAAATAGAGTGCAAAATATTTGTTTATTTATT
>DWNE01001703.1:0-20996 GCA_018249875.1 Cecropterus toxeus | reverse complement strand
AGAGGATTCCAGATTTAATCCTCGGCCAGACAGATTTTGGATTTCTGTTCCGGTTCCGAGTGTTTGTTGACGACCCGAATGGCGGAGCGGTCACTATACCGCTCTGACGCGCAGTGGTTCCCGGATTCGACTCCCGGCCAAAAATGTGGATAATGAGTTTAGATTTCTGTTCTGGGTTTGGGTGTTTGCGTATTCGTCTTTGTGTGTCCATGGCACCCACGACACAGAATATCCTATTGTGGCTATGAGTGTAGAAAGCTTCGTTCAAATATATTTGATCGAAGGTAGAAAGCGTGTGTGTGTGCGTGTGTTTGTGTATTTGTCTTGATTGATCTATGGCGAAGCTTTGAATGTAGATAGTGTTATTAATATTGTTAAATTGATAAAGTAATTGCAACCTAACGAAAGTCCAATAAATTAATTTCATTTCATTACGATATTTCGCTTTCAAAGAAAGTTGGTATTAGAAAAGGTTTTTTGCGTGTCTAATAAAGAGTCTATACGTTTCGCTAATACCAAATCCAAGTTAATACCGGATTACAGCTGCCAAAAAAGAAATGTGTTCTTTAAAAGCAAAATAAACTGTTTATTTATTTTTTATTGCGATATGTAATTCGTAAAATGACATCTGACGGTACTGGGTTCAATACCTGACTACACAAATATTATTATTCTAATGATGAATGTAATTTTCATAATATATCATACTTTTATTCCGAGTCTGAGTGTGGAGCATCTATATATGTGTTGCATTTATACTCATTGGAACCTAATAAGGCGTTATGTAGTAATCGTTGGTGTATGCGTTGTAGAAATCGTTACTTATTTTTAATTAATGGTTATGTTAAAAACTCTTGGTTACACTAACCAAGAGTTTGTAATACTCAATATACGAGTATAGGTAATGTTCGATTTTTAAATGTTTGTTTTGATAATTTTGAAAATATGCACGCATTATAAATTAATTATTTACCACTTAGTTTAACAGTGACAAAAATGACGAAATTAAACTAACATTCCTCGAAGTTCTCTATAATATGCCTAATGGTTCAGTTCAGAAATAGGTTGAGGGCAATAACGAGCTATCCCAGAATTCGTTTAAACATTTTGGAGCTGCATCTTACGAGATTTATCCGATCGATAGAACGCGACTGTACTATAAATACATCAGAGACGATGTGACCCACTAAAGAAAGTCCAAGTTTCTCTCGAGTTTGTTGAAAAATGTTCGGGAACGAGCCTAGTTTCTAAATCGGTGTTTGAAATTGAATTTCAAAACCTTTTTCTACTCTGCGCTTTGCTAGTATTTGAGAAACTGCGCTAAACAACTTTCCACGGCCATAAAACTTTCCAATGCAGTATTGTCGGCACTTGAACGAAAGAAATGATCTTGATAATTCTAAATGACAGTTTACATCCATCACTTTGAGTGAAAGGTAATTAACAATTAACATGCATTCTATCTGGTATTCACGGTATGCTGTAGCTGAAAATATGTGAGGTACATTGTAGATAATGTAAGATCCCATTTTCCATATTATTACTTTAATCATTAAGCTATAGCTTTTCTTACTAACTGTTAGAAGCGAAAAATAGGAGTGGCAGTGGTACCACTGAAATGGAAACACGAATGGTTCTACCATCTTTACATTTCCACCACTTGGATATTACTACTGCAACTAAATCTTACTAATATAAAGGCGAAAGTTTTCACAAACTTTACATTTGTGCATGGATGCTTTTTTACGGATTCACGCAAAAACTACTGGTCGGATTTTGCTGAAATTTGGCAACTACGTACTATAATATATAGTGTAGACTTCTAGAGTAACATATAAGATATTCGTTATCGTTGTAAATGCGACTGAGGCGGGCGGGGAACCGCGGGAATAAGCTAGTAATAAATACGAAGACAATATTTTAATGGTCGGGAAATAGATGCAGTTACTGTATTATAAATTAAGTTAATAAAGAAAACCGTTAAATCACATTATAAGAATGAATATTAGATTTTCTTGAAACTGTTTTATAACACTTTTAGAGAATGTCACTCCAAAGTTTTACTGAAATAACAAAGTAAAAGATTGAGTTAGTTTCAAGTTTTTCACGCCACATGCATCGTTCGCGAAATAAAAATGTCTTAGTCCAGACGCTCGTAGTTTCTAACTTAAAGAGAAAATCTCATTCATTTGACAGTCAGTGAACTGTCAATTCGAACGAGGGTCTTTGAACATCTGTTGTTCAACGACTGTCTGAGATGGAAGTCGGTGGCATCGGCCCGAGTGTCACGGCATCACGCGATGGTGGCGATCAAGCGTTAAGTTTTAGTGTTGGCGAGTGACACGAAAACAACTATTGTTCTACCAATTAAGTACATTACTGTTTTTACAAGCTTATTAACTTAATTTTTCTGCTGTGGGTCAAATCTTGGAGCTAAAGTTGTAACAGCCATGTGTCCGGTTAAGTTGAAATTTTGAATACTTGGTAGCTTTTATTCTGCTGTGTTTTCGTTTGTGTTCTGGTTTAAAGGATTTAAGGTAGACGTACTAGGCACTAGATAATCGAAGCGATAGCAATCGTGACTAATTAAATGAAATCATTTATTATTATACTTTTACGCGTTAGCACTTTATTAATTTATTAACGTACTTACGTACACTTAAGTACGTAACCCGCTAATTAACGCACACTATAATGTATTTTTATTGAAGATCAAAACTATTTACAAGTTAGCGGTTAAACAATCCAGTTTATTTACGAGTTAATTGGTAGATATTTTTTAGAATAATAAAATAAACGCTTCCTACACTCATAGCCCCATACTAGGATTTTCTCTTGTGTCGTGGGTGCCACGGACACACAAGGACTAATACACAAACATCTAGACCGAGAACAGAAATCTAAACTTGTCATTTACATTTCTGTCTGGCCGGGGATCGAACCCGAGACCCACTGCGCGTCAGGCCGGTATGGTGACCGGTCCGCCACGCGGGTTAAATATTCGAATACTTTGCTACTTGTGGTGTTTATGGTTAAAATATAATCTAATGCCAGAATAACAGCAAATCGAATAATCATGACTAACTGACAATTTGAGAGTTGCCTCAAATTTTCTCCATTTCACGTTAATAAGGCAATGCATACGAAATGGTGTTAATACATCAAATCAACATTTTCATTAACAGATGACGTAGTGCACGGTATGAAGTAAGAGAATCGCAGTCTCTGATGTATTTATTAATAAATACAAATATATTTCTCTTATTCAGGTATATTTTAGGTTTTTTATTGTATACGTATAGTCTAATTTACGTATTATAAAGTATAATTTTATAATGGTTAGAAGTTTTATATTATTTTATGTAAAAAAAAAAGTTTAATTTGTTTGGAATATGGAAGAACGACAATTTATACTTAAGTATTCTTTCATACATTAAAATTTTGTATACTTTAGTTCAATTATACCTCTTTCACGTTTTTACTATTTGCTATTCTGTTTTTTTTTAGTATAGATTGCCTGCAGTAATCAGATCGCTTTTGGTACTATACCGTGTGTTTAACTATAATTGTATTGTATTCATTTCGGTGTTTAAAGAATATAAGAAACGCAACACAATATATGATTATTTTAATGTAACTAATTTCAGTATATTTAGTAGTATATTCCAATTCCATTATTTATTATTCATGCCTACAAGAAACCCTCCAATACTCACGAAGACGAAGAAAAAAGACTCCTCGTTTATCCAAAAATCTCAAAAGGCAGTCTCTACATTTCAAGATTTTTAAGTAAACAAAGCTTGTAATTCATCTCTAAATTTTAAATCTTTACCTGAGTAAAAGTGGGGCTTATATGAATTATTTCCACGCGAGCAAACCCGGAGCGTAGCGTCGGCTTTGGTATAAATATTTAACAGGAAAGCCAAGACTGCAATGTAATGCGCCATAATCGTTCGCGTAATAAGCGAGTAAATATTCAAAATATTCAACGAGGTTCGTAAAAATGTACTAAAATGTGAGATTTTCTGAATTTACTGCCGCTAAGCAATGTTATCTTAAAACACTTGTAACCACATTGCCCACGTCTTCCTCCTTCACGTACATTTAGTATTACAAACATTACATTGTTATATGGTAGAAACGTACTGTTTCTCAGTAAGTGGAATCAATCAATAAAAATTGCTCTTCTACCATATGAAGATGTACCCATCAATTTTCACAGGACGTTTGTATAGAGAAAAAAATTAAATACTAAAAAAATAGATATTACATTTAGATATTATATTACTTCACTTCGCCGATATTCAACATAATTAATTATATCTTTAATGCATCAAAATAAAACGCGTCGACATTTACATTACATTTTACACAACTAGTTACGGTCAAAAATAATTACTTATTACATTATTTTTATCTGCCTTATATTTAATCCCCAGTTATATAAGGCTGAAGTCGAATAACATTATTAATGAAAATAAAGATATCTTAAGATTATTATTATTTTTAAGACGCTTCTGAAGCTCAACGTAATTGAATCTCATATTCAACATAATTTTAAAGGCAGTACAGTCAGAAAGCACAAAGGTTAGTTGAAGCTATTATAGAGTTATGGATTTTTGCTCAGCCTTCACTTAATTAGCATCCCATTATAGTGTTCAGTTGCTAAGGTCTTTGTACTGCTCTTAAAGTCATTACGAGATTTTATTACATCTTCGTATAAAATTTAAAATTGGATAGAAAACAAATTTTAGAATTTACAGACCTACCAGAATTTAATTTTGGATTTTCTTGATGGCCAATAGCCTAAATGGAATGAAATTTATGGAACTTACACAAAAATATAATTATAGTAGACGAATAGATAACCTCTATCTTTGAATGTTGTATTACCCACGAATTCTTTTCGTGTCGTATTCATTCACCACAGAAACATATAACTCGAGGATGTCTGTTTCATTTCCTTAGGAAAAAAAGCGGTGGGTTCACTTAAGACAGGATTTTCGAAAATTTAACCCCTGAATATTATTAAGTAAAAATACTGCTATGCGGTTTTCGTGTAGAAATACGAGTATTTCATAGTTAAATATTAGATTACCGCTAAGTTAATAAAATTGCAGCTTTGAATTACTTTTATAAACGCAACGCGTCATGCATCAATACGAGGGATGGCAGAAGTATACTTATTATAGTCTCGCTTGGCGTAACTTGATTACATACTAGTACAATATTACTATCTTGGGTGTTGCTTCCCTCATTTACTGCGATTTTAAGAACATTCAAATTGTGTTAGGTTAGTTTAGGTTGGTTACATACGAGAACAACATTGACGTCTTGGGTGTTGTTTCCCTCATTTACTGCGATTTTAAGAACATTCAAATCGTGTTAGGTTAGGTTAGGTTGGGTTAGTTACATACGAGAACAACATTAGCGTCTTGGGTGTTGCTTCCCGCATTTACTTTAATTTTAAGAACATTCAAATCGTGTTAGGTTAGGTTTGGTTAGGTTGGGTTAGTTACATACGAGAACAACATTACCGTCTTGGGTGTTGTTTCCCTCATTTACTGCGATTTTAAGAACATTAAATCGTGTTAGGTGTTAACTAAGGTGGAATTATTCGTGTTCTAGTTCTAGCAAATTCGATTTTAGTTGAAGAGAAATATCGTCGATCGTAAAGTGTGCGTGTGGTGGTTTTTGATTTTAGTTAAATATGACGTCAGAAGTTTAAGAAATATTTATGGTTAGTAAATTGTGTCGAACCATTTGGATAGGATGTTCAAATCGTCTTGAGCTTGTGATCCTGCGAGTTTAGCTCTCATATCACATCTTTCAAGTCAATTACTAGTTAGAATCTTGAATATGGAATCAAACAAGAAGCAGATCGTTAATAATATTATTGTTACACACATACAATATGAACTAACTATGCGTTTAAAGTTTTATATTTAATCGCTACACACGCAACTTCAAATTACAAGTACCTTTATCATTATTCAAATAAGTTTATCATTATTGTTATAGTGTAAATATTATACGTAGGTATTTAATATTCTGTGTAGCGATACTGATATTAAAGTCAACGCATGCACGTCCTGCGTATAAAATCAATAATATGTCATCTGTATATCGATCCACAAGGTGATCGTTTTCGCAAATGGTAATGCTATTAGTACGTCATAGTAATGTAATAAGCTAGGTTATTCCCGCGGCTTTGTCTGGTCACGTTTATTGCGGCCATAATTATCCTATATCTTAAACTGTCTGTGTGTATCAATTAAATCCGAGCTGTTCAATTTCTAGCGTGAGTGCACCTATTTCTACCAAAAAGCAAGAACTGTTTCGTGCTTTTTGGTGGAAAGGTATGGTTACCGGCGGTTGTAGATTGATCTATTTATTAGTTTTCATTTGTACCCATGTTGTCGTAATAATAAAAAAATCGTCCCCCCTTTTCTTCTATTTCCAGGCGCCATTTTTTAAATTATATAGCCTATGTCACTCTGCAAACTGAGATGATTCGCATGATACGAGTATGTCATACGTCACAATAGGCCATCGTCACTAGCCATTTGGACTGTAGCGCGTGCCAAAGAAATGGACATACATACACAAACATACATACATACATGCACTTGAGAAACATTACCCTCCTTCTGACGCAGTCGGGTAACAAACAAAGTTTACATCTTCGTCATAAAATAATGTAGAACATGAGATAAAGGTATGACTGGTACAAAACGCTACAAAATAAACTATATCAAAGGAAGTTATAAAACGCAAGTAAAAGTCGATTAAAATAGTTCATAAATTCCCTACATTAAAATGAAGTTTGCGTTGTAGGTCGCACGGGCAGAGCGAAAATAAATTATAGTTTATTTGGTGGCTGCACGTTTTTCCACGTTCAAATGTAGGATTGCGACCTTAATGAAGGCTCTCCGCGTATACCTGCCTCCGAACATTTACGCTCTCTTAATGTTGGTTTACCATGCCTTTCGATGCTGGTTGTAGGCTGGTCACACGCTGGCTACGTTTTTTTATGAAATTGCAGTAGAGTCCAGAGAGTGGTTACTGCTGTGTATAGACATATTTAATGAAGGTTTGGGATCGAAAGAAGAAGTGGAACCCTTCCTGAGGTCGATTACAAATGCTTTGCTTTCCCTGACGTTTTAGATCTTTGCCTTATCACGAGTTTGAAGCTTTAGATTATACTAAAACTATATGACATAAACAAAATTGTGGAGGTTACGCTATCGGAGCCTATATCTATCTATTTTAAACCTTTACCGGAATATATGACTGAATCTAATGTAATTACAATAAACCTTCACGATCGCATTGCGTGGTAAAGTATGCGTGGTTGATAGCCTTATTTTTGTAATTTAATTACTTGAATTCCAGAGTTCTCCTTCTTAGTACAACGCTTATATGACAATTATATGAGTTACTAACTTTATATGAGATTTAAATAAGCAGTAATAATTGACGATACTAAAGACGTTACACAATTATGTAATTGTCATCATCTCTTCATCATCACGATTGTATTTTTTAAATTACGACATTCACTTCAAAAGGTTATAATGTAGATCTCTTAACCTTTGGATTAATCTCAACTAAAAGATCAAATTAGCGTCTATACGAACTCGTATAGACACATTTACGAAGTAAATAGCAGTCGCGAATTTGTTATGTAAAAAGTAGCCAGTATGCAGTCGTCCTAATTTTGAGCACGGTGTGCATTTCGATGCAACGCTAGCGTGTTAAGGTTACGAATGCTTAACGTGAAATATTATCGTGTAATTTAAAAGTAAACGTATATTTGCGTTACATGGAATTTTATACTTCTTTCTCATGAAATACTTAAAATTGTAATACTATACTCTACTAGTATGTTCCGTAGTATTTTAATAGAATTTCATTAGGTTTTTATATAAATTCGTGAAAAAATAATTAAGGATTCTTGATATATAATTGTAAATATAGAGATTTTTTTATAACGATTGTTTATATACTTGCTACTTTAAAACATATACTGTTTTTAAATAGTTCCGCTTAAGTGATGACATTATGATGACACTACGCTTATGTTCAGTGTCAGAGAAAAAGTAGATGTGAAACGAAATTTATTTAAGCGTATTTGTAAGGGTTATATCGCTCATTATACCTACTATACTAGGGTGAACCTTGGAAAAATAACTGAAATAATATTTATTTTTCTTTATTGTAAGTCATTATTCTTACAGAACATGTTGAAACACGTTATGATTTACGATGAAAAATTTATTAGACTATTTTATGAGTTTTGACAGATACAGCTTTGCCAACAACTATGAAATGGCGTTTACCATGATATATGTGTAGTTTAAATTTATCGCACTATACATTCTAACTTTAAAATATTACAACAGACTAACCGTGTCTCTAATAATAAATTCAGCGTTCGATTCTATAAAGTTTCATTCATTTAATTCCAGTTGAATAAATCCATTATACCGTTTATATTGGACTACTGAAAGCTGAAATCAATAATAACTAAAGAAACAAAAACTAGTGTATACAAGTAAACTTAAACAAGATTTAAATTGAAAAGGATTAAATAATATTTAAATTTAACTATTCCTTACTATACCTTTCTGTTTTTATCACAAACCTAGTGCAGTTACTACTCACATCAGATAAACCACAAACATAGTAGTTGCTCCTGATATATCAGGGTCTTTATCATTTGATACGGTTACCAAAGCTGTCTCTAGCTGGTCGTATTATATAGGGTGTCTGAAAATTTACGCAACATTCGAATTAAATGGAAAACACAGTTTTTAGTGTTTGTTATTCTTTTTTATTGAATCATAAAGTACATAAGATAGGGTTATTTATGGAATAACAAATAACAATGATTTCAAATAACGCCATAAATGGGGTTCTAATGTTGTTAAATTACACGGTCTAGTGGGCCAATTTTGATCACCAAAACGAGAGAGTACACGACCTGGAAATGTGTCATGCAGTAATTGAATTTGTTTTACGGGCTTTTCCATTTGTTTAACTCGTAAGAGATAAGTTGAAAAATGACAGTTGGCGAAGTTTTCCAATTGTTAAAAACACTATTCCGACCATATTTTCAATGCAATTTACAAACTGCGGTCGCTAAGCTTTATTATTTTTGAAATATTGTTTAATAATGGAGACTTGTTGTTCTATAGTGTATGGCTCCATTTTTACTAACTTTAAAATGTCAGGTATTAAAATCATCATTCGTTCAAACTCCTGCACAAATGGCAACAAATTCAAATCTTGCGTTAATTTTGGGACACCCTATTTAAGGCGGCTTATTGTAAAACCAGCAAAGAGCTTTCCCATTTCCCCGCCAGGTGCAGTGGCGGGTAAAATGGGAAAAATTCATTTCATTTCTCTTACGAGCAGGCCATTCGTGTCGCCATTGAAAATACTAAACAGTAAGTTATGGACGTAAAGCGAGAAACTCCGAGCTCAAGAAAAATGAGGCTCGCGGGTTAATGAGTTGACTAATTACCCGGTGGCGTTATAGATGTGAATGTTAATTGTATAGGCTACGTAGTAAGATATTATTTTTTAACCTTAAGGTCGTTATGTCATGTAATATTTTCAAACGAAAATAATAAATCTGTAAATGACATATTTATAAATTATTTTCGTTTGAAAAGTGATATTTTTCTACACGAATGAAACTTACTTAACCTGAAAAACTTCTCAGATTTTTCGCCGATTTATGTTACAAACTGTGTAGCGGGGTGGTCATCATCCTGTTTCAATACGTATGGTTTTCGGATTAGATCCTCAGCCAAATAGATATCTGAGAATAAAGAATTTAGATTTCTGTTCTGGTTCCAGTTTCCAGGTGCTTGTAAAAGAGTCTTTGTGTCCATGACACCAAACCACAGAAGAAAATCGTAGTGTGAGGCTATGAATGTATTATATTAGATTTCATACTAAACTTTTTCAAATCAAGAGATAGAATATAACTAAGACATACAGAACTATGGCGTCTGTTTATAGCGCCAAGAAATTCCAAGCATGCGGAAATTAACGCACATGACAAGAGCCATTTGCTTTCCGAAACTGCTTTTCTGGCAATTATGAAAGAACACGCGAGGCCGTACCGGAAGTACTGCGGACCAAATGAAAACAGTTAATTATATTCAAAACTATGCAGTCGTCCGATTTGGCACTGGTGAAGCCGTTTGGATGTGAGGCCTGACGTGTATTGTTTATCAAGCGCATTAAGGGCGTTCGCAGACCTAACGTTTTTTCGTTTATATTCACGCAAAAACAAAAATACCTTCATAAAGTATTTATATACAAAACATAAAACAAAATATAAATAAATAGCTACTAAAAACACTACCTAATTGTTTTAAGTATGACTCTGTTTGGACACCATACCCTAAATTCTGGTAGCAATTCCTCTTTGAATTAATATACACCTATTATTATTATTACTACAACAAAAATATATTGTCGCAAGTGTATATGATATATACTTATTATATAATATTTCATGCCAATATTCATCTTTGCGGTAAATCAGTTTATGTTTGTCGTTAAATACAAATATTGAACCAAAAGAAGAGAAAGATTGGCTTTAATTAAAACTAGATAGATATTTCAAAATGATATGATAAAATAAAAAGTTGTAATTTTAAAATTACAACTGATTAAGTAAGCTTCACAACAAATTTATTACTTTTTAATTTTAAAACTTTAACTACAAATAAGAGAAAAGTTATTCTCTGACTGCGGCCTTTTATAAGTGCGTTGCTCATAACGTCCAGTCAGTAATGGGCTTTATTCGCCGCGTCGTTCTGTCTGCAAATGTACTGCCTGTGATATTAGTTGTACGTGCCTAATGTTACTTTCGATGTAGAAACATTAAATAATGCTTTCACTCGCTTTTATCGTTCAGACATGGGACATTCATTTCTGAGAATAATTATGCAATGTCTAGAATGTATAGCTCATTTAATCTTTCACTTTACGTTCCTTATCTTAAAGGATTAAGCCTCTTGGTGGCTTTACGCGTTGCAGATATACGTGGAAATATATTTTACGTCAGTAATCACGTTTTTACCGCCTTTATAATATAACGATTTATCTAATTCTACTAAGAAACTCTGTAGACCTATTCCACAGTTTACAGAGAGTGATGATATTGTTAGGTTTTTAACAGACTGAGGTAGCAAACAAGTATTCAGTCCACCTGATGGTAAGTGGTCACTGCCGCTCATGAACATGTGTAGGCAACTTTATATTGACCCGGTCTTCTATCTGAAGTCGTTCATAGATGAGTTCCTACTTTCGAGGACTAAGATGATCGCTCCAAATACAAATGAGCCGAAAACCACACCAATTACAATTAGATACGACGATGGTATCTCCCCGGTCGAAGTACTCTTTCTTGCAAATACTTAAAGATATAAATTAAGTTTACCTAACAGATCGACAAAATATATCAGGCGCCCCAAATTCTTACCCACGTTATTCACCGAATTAAAACTTTCCTTTGAAACCAGCTCTTGATAATAATTCCCGTAAGTATTTCCAATGGCATAATTTTTCCCGTTCATTTGCCCACCGTCACCGAACGCCGATGTTATCTTTGTAATTTGCGAGCCTATTTTCATCTCTCATTGCCGATTAGTCCCTGATTTCCCTTTGGCAAGCCCACGGTAATGATCGACTTTATCTATGTACCCACCTCTTATCTTATAAAGGCAATTTAAAATAAATCCTACAGGATTGGGCAAACGTTACAATATTTTGTTGATAAGGTATATAAATACATAATATATATCTTATTAGATGGAAATGATGCAAAATAGAACTGTCCGTGGTTTTATAGGTAAATGACCATCTATTCTGATTTATCTGACGACTTTATTCTGACGACCCGCGGTCACCATACCGGTCTGACACGCAGTGGGTCCCGGGTTCGATTCCCGGAAGAACAGAAATGAGAATGATGAGTTTAGATTTCTGTTCTGGGTGAGGGTATTTGTGTATTTGTCTTTGTGTGTCCACGTCACAGGAGGAAATCCTACTGTGGGGCCATGAGTGTAGCAAGCGCTTAAATTTATGTTTCGCGTTTGTATGTATGTTGTATCTAGGAGCAGCAATACTTGTACTAGTTTGATCCTGTCGGAGGAGTATATATTGAACCAGATTGCATTTCGGTGTACGGGTGTGGTTACCGACTATCATTTATATGAGGCGACTATCGTAGTCTTCTGGAGTAGCAACGTAACTGTGATTGTCTTCACATAGAACGACCTTTTCTATATGAAGTTGCTTATTTTATGGGCTTACCGCTAAGCGGATTTTATGCTTGTTTCCCACTTCAATTGTATCAAAAAATGCGGGAACTTATATATCAAGCACAATGGTGACTTCTTGGGCCTCAGGATATCAGTCTATAGTTATAGTCTTGGTTCTTTTCATACAATATGAGCTTGAAGATTACCAAAAGTAACAAAGAACAGATTTATCACAATAAAATCATTTAGATAACAATTCTCGAAAAGAGAGCGTTATAATGTGTCTCCTATAAATAGGTATTATTCCCTCACATTGTGTATTTTCGTTCTATCTGCGTCCATTATCTGGAAACTAAACAGAGCCGTGTCCAATATCGGTGTACAAATACTTGCAGAGATACTGCGATATGCAGAGCACACTCAATATTTTTAGCATTTACAATCGGCCTCGATTGCTTTATACGCTATGTGATCATTTTATTCATAAATTTATGAGTTATTAGGATCGTAACATCAATTACATAGTTTAATTTAGTTATTATTGATTTATTACATTTGCCAATGGTTCACATACAGTTACATCACAATTTGTATCCTAAGCCATTACAGAAAAACACGTGTACAACTTCCAAGGCAAACACAGCATGCATTAAGTAGTTCACAAGTTTCTAAATTGTAAATTAAAATAAATATGTATCTATCAGTCTTTAAAGCAAATTACTCCTTAAAAATGTGATCCTCCTCCTAATTGTGAGATGGTTTATATTCAAAGACCCATCGCATTCGCATCGACCCATTGCACCATCGCACTCATAGTTGATCACCTGTGCAACTTTCAGAATGAAATTTCATAGTCTAACTCGCTGACAAATAAAATCATTATTAACTTGTAAGAACTACTAGCTACCACTGTTATGAGGATCCTATAGACTAATATAAGATATAAATTATCTGTGTGCCAGGTTTCAACGAAATCTGATCAGTAGTTTTTACGTGAAAGAGTTACTCTTTTAAAACGAACATCTTCAAAAACATTCGCCTTTAAAATAATATGAAGTAAGATTTCTAAAGAGAATATTCAGGGTATCAAAATTTATGCGAATTACTTCAAATATGGCTTAATTAATAATTTATTTGGCGTGTATTACTTTCAATCTAAAACACGTCATCGTTTATGTCTAAAAGCTGTTTTTATAAAATACTTTCAGACCTGAAATTATAAGTTACTGTCAAAACATTTTGAGTTACTATTGCGTTATTAAGTTTGCTCAAAATAAATTGGTCGATAACTACATTTCCATCACAATTTAAACGTCTAACGCAAACTTACATCCCATAAATTGTCTATCTCGGAAGAAAATTGTTTCCAGTCTTGTGAAACTTTCTTACCTGCCGCGGCTCTTAAAATCCATCGGGCGCATTCAGACCCTATTTCACCGAAATTGACCGTTTTTGAACGCGGTCCAAACGTTCTCTATTCAGATTTTGTTATTTATATACATTTTCGAATTTCATACCAATATTTGGGGGATAGTTATAAAAATTTGACACGTTATCGTGTTTGGCGGTGTGAGAGTTGGCGGTTGTGAATATGTCCTTTTATTACTGTAAAATGTTATCAAACAAGCGTAATGTTACATGCCCAAGGCCACATTATATTGTATTAGTATAGCTCAATTAGGTACTATTATTTATTTTTTATTTGTACAATTGAAACCTTTAGGTGATTGTGTTTATAGTGATGTACTCCAACTCGTACTTGACCTGTGTATTGGCCCTACACCCTTCTAATTTTAAGATTCCTGGTTATTATTGATTAGTAAAGATTTGATGACGGTACTTTGATATTTGTAAAAGATTTTACATCTAGATTTACATCTAGATATACATCTAGAATCCATAAAACCATCCATAAACTAATGAACATGATCTTAAAAGCTTCAGATGTGCTTGATTGATCATTTTCATAAAGCCTCGTACTATTTTGCAACATTGATATCTTATAATGCGAATTTAATGTCCACTTTCTATGCTGCTTACAAATTAGTAGTTGAAATATGTTTTAAAACTCATTTTATCGCAGCTTGATACATTTTAATCTGTAATGGTAAACGCGATATGTGGTTTTAACTGTCGATATTTCGACCCAGTTGCATGGATCGTGATCACGCCAATCAAAAGTGATAGATTAATCTATCTACCCTACGTCTAGTTCGCTTTTTTTGGTCCACATCACAACACGCCACACTAACGGTGTTATTACGCACTAAACTTTTCTACATTTGTGATTATCATAAAAATAGTTGATTACATACAAATATTTATCGATATACATAAAATAGTAATAAATATTTTCATGGTTATCTACATAGTAAACGTGTAGTCCATGCTTGAGAGCCGAGATGTATATAGTACCAATATCTCCGCAGATAAGCTCCCCTTGCACCTTATATCTTCGATTTATTCATGTCCCTGCATAAATTTCGCTGATAAAACTGCTCTCGTAAATATGTGTCTTCAATTTTGACCTAGCATTTATATTACCTGTTCCAATATGGTGCAATGTCGTCAGAGAAAAATTTACTACTGCTACTGCAGCGCTCGAAAATTTCATTTTTTTCAAATATAAAAGAACCTACGCTTTATTTATGTTATTTAAACACGTAACTAACGATTTAGTTATTCACGATAGTCGCCATGGAACCAAAATTGGCCTCAATTTATGCGATTACTCTATGTTAATAATAAATGGGAGTTTTGATTGCGTGGCACACAATTAAGTCAATCTGCAATCATAACCCGATAACCTAATACATACGTATATTACTAATTAAGGTCAATTAATTTCTAATTATTTATTTTTTAAATGTTCAGTATTTATGTTATGTGTACTAGCAGCAGTTTTTGCGTATCGGTGGAAGGGTGTTTTTGCCGCCTTCTTTCATATGAGGCTGCCATCATAGTCCTTTGTAGTGACAACTTATCTGTGAATACAGATGTCCATGGGCGGCAGTAACCACTTACCACCAGATTTCATGCTCGTTTGCTAATTCAATCTTATTAATATATATTTTTTATTACTTCATGTTATAAGTATATTGCTGTAACTTAACATTGTTCTCTCTTTTACAGGTATTTTGGGACAAGAAACAACCTCCTGTGAACGACACTGAAAGTTTAACTGTAAGAGAAATTTTCGCAATTAGCATGAAAGAGCCGTTGAATTTTAAACAAGCTCCAATATTTAAATGTAGTCATTTTATCTCACAAAGTCACTGATCCTTATGAATAGGTTCATAAGATTCGTATTTAATAGGAACTTCGTGTTGATAAATGATTGATTTTGGTTCAATGTAGGGGAAACAAAATGCACCTTATTTAGTCAAATATATTTAAATTTTGTTTGCTGTGTAATGTTAATTTTGCTTAATCTTAATTTTGAATTTGAATATAGTCGTAGAAACGTAGACGACCATTCCGAAAACACACATACTATAAGATCGTAACGTGAGATATGTTTTGTTTCTATTTGTTAAAACTACATAACTACATGACATAAGCATATAAAATTCTCTTTTGGTGAATGTAAATCCGTAATACAAAACCATTTCTTCGTCTTTCATAATTCGGAGCGCATAAATTAAGTGCAGAAACGCTGCAAAATCCACACCGTCTATTTACGTCAGCTGTCTTTCGCCGTGTACTGACGTAACGAAAAGTATAAATCGAATAATAAAACAGTAACAAATGCGAGCGTTTTATGAAAAGGCGTCCTTCTTGTTTGGCAACGTAACCGCTGTTTTGTCGGTTTAAGGGTTTTTTTTTCGTTTTGCGCCTCGGTCTTTCATTCAGTGTTCAGGCACTGCATTTTTCATTTCAGAGCAGAAAACCCGCTCGAAGTCACGCCGGAATATTGTCTTCGTTCAATACTTAAGTTTTGCGGACAATGCGTTTCGTTCGACATGCAATTTGTTAGATATGATCGGAAAGAGTGCTTCCTGAAATTACGATCGATTCTTAAGGAAAGTCCTTTACACCTTTGTCATTGTAATATTCAAAGTCGTCTCCGTTATTTAAAAACATGAATTTGACATCGAAACCGATAGTTACAGTTTCTGTAGCCATAAATCAATTACTTTGGCATATGTGGTATTAGAATGTTATCCGTCATTGTTATTAAGTTGTAAATTTACCAAATGACTCATAGTTGGCACTAGGATGACCTAGTTACGTGTCTGGAGCGCAATCT
This sequence comes from Cecropterus toxeus, assembly GCA_018249875.1. Taxonomy (NCBI): domain Eukaryota; kingdom Metazoa; phylum Arthropoda; class Insecta; order Lepidoptera; family Hesperiidae; genus Cecropterus; species Cecropterus toxeus. The sequence goes on along the minus strand of DWNE01001703.1, from coordinate 4,460 downwards.
ATCATCATCATGCGCTATATCGTGTGTTCAAATTCAATGAAACTATATTGTAATCACACGCTCGAGTTACCATTCTTGACTTGGAACAATCAATATGTCAATTGATAAAGCGTGTCGACAGCAATTTTGATTCCCATTTTTTTGTCGCAATACAATTTTTTGCTCACTTATCCGTTCGCGTTATGAGCAGCGTGTCAAATGGGACGGGAAATAACGATTTTCATATTGAAATTTCATAGAACGTTGCTTTTTTCGATTTATTTGTTACGTAAACAAGTGGTTTTACGCCATAATATATCACTCTTGTCATAGATCACATTCATATGTTCGTGTAGGTAATTAATGGTATCCGAGCTGTTATTAATAGACTTTAGATTGACAGGCTAATGTTTTCCTTGCTCTGCTGCGTGTATGGATGAATCCAGTACGGAAAATGAAATCTAAATATAATCTAAAAAGTTTTTCCAAGTTTTTGTAGCTTGAAAATATACTTAAAATCATAATCTTTAAATATTCTCAAATTAACAATACATTGACATATCCAAGTAATACAAATTACATCGCAAGCAAATAGTTACTTTTCAACGAATTAGAATTTTGGAGGCGCGTTTTTTATTTTATTTCATACATAATCTTATCATTTCCTAAAGCCTTTAGGCTGTTGAGACTAAAGGCCTCTCGTTGTTCTAATGCCGTGCTATTGTGTAGAGTACCTTTATGATACCTTATTATACTCCTACGTTTATTCCTACACTATTTGCCACCCACCCATTGTGTTTATGAGCGATGTTATTAACATTTGCCTTCTGAAAGTTTACCTTAATGCCAGAAGGTCTTTGCGAAAGGTCTTAAAGTTGGCTTATGGCAAAGGTGACCTGAATCTAGTCTTTTCAGGAATTCGACTTAAAACACCGTCGAGACGAAAAGAGGCTAAGAAAACTTGGTCAGGAGGAAATGTGTCAGTAAACTGTTATGCAACTAGTACCCAAATGGACTTGTAGTCCACTTTATAAATAGTTACTACGAAGGTTAACTTAAATTATGAGCATTTGTATTTTAACGGCCTTTATTAGTGTGTGTCATTTTATTTTCACATTGAGTACAACCTTTTTTTATGTCCTAGTAGTTACAGTTCTCAATATTAATGTATCCAGACATAGACATTACCCAATAGAGCATCGTCTGGATCAATGGCTATGAAACTGCAACGATGTGGTAATTAGACAGAAATTTATTTTCTTTAGGTACGAGTTATTCTAAATCTTTCAATTTTTTCAACCAACTATGCGTTCTCGTCTAAGTGTGCTATTTTTAATTGATGCCATTTTCAATTTTATTAATCACGTGAGAGAATTAATTGGCAAATAACATTTACCCACGAACTATGTGTAACTATTATTTATCAAGTATCATACGTTGAGTAAGAGGCAAATTATCTGTCGTCTCGTGACACGTCTAATAGAGTTATGAATACGAGTATTTCGCATCCACTCGATAGGTAACCCAATTGGTTACGTAACTATAATTACTAACGTACATCAGATTGGTTAATTAAAAGTAGCTATTTCAGAATAAGTTAATGTATCTTTGAAAATCTCGTTTACTGAGTGTTTGTGGCTATAAAATTAAGTAAGTGTTAAGTTAGGTCAACGGTAGTAAGTGTGTAGTTATTTACCAAATTCATTTATTTTTATATAAACTTTCGCAACGTTATTTTTAATTTGCCTGTTGTCTTCATCTGTATGTCGCCATGTTTTATATATTAATATTAACTGAATATTTGAATGTTACATTTTATAACTATTGATAAACATTTTTCAGTTCTATTTCGTGAAATCGCATATTGATCACTATATCTTAGAAGTTCGATCATTATACCTTCCATCCTGCAATATATAAATGCAGCCTAAAAAACCTATGACAACAAAAATGAATAACTTTGAAAATGAAATCTTGATGTAAGCATTTAAATTATTCAACTGAACGGATTCTACTTTGAATTCTTAATCGATTTTGCTGATTCAACCACCTACATCTAAACTTTGCTAATTACTTACCAACCTAATGACTATATCATACCAATTCAATTCGGATAAGTAATGATATTCAGCAACGAGACTTGAATTAATCTTTCGTAATTTAAAAGCGCAAATGTCAGCTCAGACACCTTTTACATACTAATATGGTTGATGAAATTGAGCTATCTTAGTGCTTACATTATTGCACAGTGCTTAATTTATTTGATCATAAAATATCGAATGCTTATAAGATTTGTGAATGTTATTTACTATCAATTAACTAACTATGATGAGTGTATCATTTATGTACTTGAATTTAATAAATAATTGACAGTTTTATCTCCAGTACGTGAAAATTCTATCGATTTACGCTTGACTACCGTATTGATCTTTTCACCAACAGTAAGGCTAATGTAATATCTCATTTACATTTATTTTACTGTATAATCAGTATTTATTAATACCTCTATGATAATAAATAAGCTCATTATATTAAAAATAAATAAACAATAACTTAACCTACAAATAAGAGCTGTTCGGGCTTGGAACTCAAGCGCGCTTGTTAAGTAGAAGCCGAGAAAACTCGTCAATTGCTTGTAGTTGAGCGAACGACGCACTAATTGACGACGTCATCGTCCAAGTTCGAGCTCCGAACTTGGCGCTTTCAAATACCAATTTTAAACTAGAAACGCGATAGGCAGCGGCCAAGTTTTATAACAATATTACACAAGTTATGGCCTCCAAGTTACGAGTGTGCTTGAGTTTGTATGAGTAACGTGTACTTGAATCGTTTAAATAGTGTTATGCTAACATTTTGTATAATTATATGTACATCGTAAAACACTGTTAGTAGGTTGTAGTATTATTTGTTACTTATGTACGAGTATATGTTTGTGTAAACATACTCGTATATATCTATGCAAGATAGTAAACGTACTACAGATATGTGCTCTCAAAATTTTAGTCGCACAATTGTTTTTTCATAATAAAAAAAAAATATATGTTATTAATCGGTTTATTGACGGTTGACTTATAATCAAAAATGATTAAAACATTATAATAACGAAAGTTCTTAATAAGTTTGCATTAAGTTATAAACTACAATTTGTTTAAATAAGTGCAGTGAGCAGTGTAGTTTTTTGCTCCGAGTCGTGGATATTGTTTGGGCGGGCGGCGTCGCTGGGGTCAACGGCCCCGCTAATAACTTCCGCCTACCAGCTAAAGCCGGTCGTTAGCTAGACTTTAGGCTGTCGTGATAAAATGCCTTTACCTGACTTTAGATTTGATGACCCATAATTACGAATGCAGCGGTCTTGTTTTATGTTTCTAGTTTCTAAGTACCTTTTCTGTTATCGTTTCGTGTGAACCAAAGTAATTGTGTTTTGCACTTTTGTTAATTATTCTTTTTATATCCCTTTTTAACGGCCTATATGTAAATGAATCATAGACCAATATTAGGAAAACCAATCCAATTATCAGTAATATTAATATTTATAAATGGCACATATTTTAAAATCTACTTTGATGTTGTATGTAGTGTTATAGTATGTTTTTTCATTATAAGTATACCATAATATCATATCTTTTATAAACAAATATCTCGAACATAAAGAGACCGCCTGAAGCTAAATATAAGAAACTGATATTAAGGTATCGAAAATTCGATCTCCTTTATGAAACTTACCACTCAAAGAGCTGTCTATATGTTGCCGAGGGCAATAATGTCAACTGACATGGCTTTGTAATTTTAAGATAATATTCGTACATATATTTTTATTGAGGTATCCATTCTATTACTGACACATTGGTATTGCTATTCATGTTTTGAAAGTAGTTTAAATTCTGGCATTAACTTTTATTTCGCGAAAAACAAAATAAATTTTCAGAATGTGTCGTGAACTGTAGTCTTAATTGAAGTTTACTACACATGCTTTTACGCTTGAGAATTTAGTTGCTATGCCTTAATGTACCATTTGCCAGGTAGAATGAATATAATTCGATCCTGGAGGTACCAATTGCCCGGGTAAAGAGGGTACCCCTCGAGGCCCGAATCCTTGTCTTACCACCCTTATGTCGACTTAGCTGTAGCATATGAGAGTAGGTAAGACGTCCCCGAGTCAGAGTAAGTCACCAACGTCACTCCTATTTCAAGCGTGAAGTAGTTCTAACGTTTCGGTGGCAGGGTGTAGTTGCCGGCTTTCTTATAAGTCCTCGTCTTCAGAGCAGTTATACATCAATGATTCACTTCATTAAGAGTCCATCTTCATTTAGAGATTATTCACTCTATTCTTTATGCAGTGCAACCAACTTCGGTTGCAGCAATTACCACTTACCATCAGGTGTTTTTTTTTTGTTTTCAAAAGATGCTTTCTACACTCATAGCCCCACACTAGAATTTTCTCCTGTGTCGTGGGTGCCATGGACACACAAAGACAAATACAC
>DWNE01001702.1:0-20997 GCA_018249875.1 Cecropterus toxeus | reverse complement strand
GAAAAAACTAAAACAAAATAAAACATTTCTTTTTGTATTTAAGGGGGGCTCCCATACAACAAACATATTTTTTTGTCGTTTTTATAAATAACTAGCTGTGCCACGCAGTTTCCACCCGCGTTTTTTAGAGAATAATCGATTAAAATAAAAAAATGCGTGATGTTACATAGCCTAAAGCCTTTTACGATAAATTTACAATTCAGCCCACAAATATTTTTTCAATTCGAACCAGTAGTTCCTGAGATTAGCGCGTTCAACCAAACAAAACTCTACTACTTTATAATATTAGTATAGAAGTATAGTACGGAACTTTCGTGCGCGAATTAGCCGGTTCTTTCTTCAACTTCAATGTTAATAAATTCTCACTTTCATCTTTTTCCATTCCAGGCTTCGACGATCGACGGGAGGAGGAAAGGTGCCTGCCTGTTTTGCCAGGAATACTTCATGGACCTGTACCTCTTAGCGGAATTAAAAACGATCAGCTTAAAAGTAAGTACAAACTTGAAACATCAGCCCATTATTGTCCCATTGCTGGGCACGTGTCTTCTCTCACATTGAGAGTCTCAGGCCATGATCCACCGCGCTGACCAAGTACGAATTGGCTTTATAGACCTTTGAGAACATTTTTTTAAAAACTCTTAGACGTGTAGGTCTCCCCACGATGTTTTCATTCACCATAAAGTAGTTAATTAATCTCTAATACACGCATATCTTTTACCAACTTCAAAAAATGAGGAGGTTCTCAATTAGACTGTTTTTTTATGCTTAATACCTCAATGTCTTCGACTGAGTGAACCGATTTTGACATTTTTTTTAATTTGAAAATTCAGTGACGCGTGCCTGGGATTCGAACCCTCGATTAAGAGGCAGAGTTTCAACCAATCGGCTATCACTGCTCAAGTACAATAAAATATTGACCTTAATTTATTCAATGCACATAGAGCTTGAGCTTGTGGTTACCTTGTTTAAATTTGGGAAATTTTGGGAATTCATTCGGGTGAATCGGTGACTTAAGTAATTATGTACGGGTTTAACCCACCGGGTATAAACCGGATATAGTACCGTTAAGAGGAAAAGGAAGAAAGCAAACTTCCATCCACAAAAAAGGACATATAGACGTAATCACACATAAAGGCATACGTACAGACCCAATAATGTGTATATAATATTTGCTGACGAAAAAATTGAATATTCGTTAACCAAATAAGATCGATTTGTTACTAACATAATTATACACTTCAATTCTCTCGTGAGGGAAAAAAATTTAATGTTTTAGAACTCTTCGTCCTTCTAGCTTAAAGAAAAATTATTATACGGGTCATTGTTCAAAGGAGAAAAAATTGGTACAACAGTATTTGAATGCTGCATGTACCTTGAAGTGGATTTTATCTTAAAGTAATTAAACTTGATCCTTAAGCCTACCAACAATAACACTTAACATTAACGTCACATAAGATTAAAATCATTTTCAATGTGTTTTTCAGATTAGATTAAAAGGAACTAATGTAAAGAAGTCTTCTGTCTTCATATCATAAAACATGAATAATACGAGACTTAAGACAGTTAACGATTCATTATGGACACTATTGGTCGGCCATTATAATTTAAATACATTATGTTATTTAACTATTAATACGTCAATATTTAAATAGACGTTTATGTATTATTATGCAACACACAAATGGAAGAAGTTTCTGGATATTACGTGATTATTCATGTAATAAATAGAAACAAATGATATGGTTTTAAAAAACTCATAAATATAAACCTTGTAACCCTAAGTGTCTTAATTAGCCAATAAATTATATTTTAAGGATTTGCACAAAAAATACAATTTACGTTAATAATAATCTTCTTTTACAATAGTATTTCTGTATTACTATTTCGAAGTGACAACAATAATTCCATATTTTAGCAATTCCAGGCGACAACAAAAATTATGTATTTCTAATTCCAGTTGAAAACGGTAACTCCATAACATTAATTTCATGTCAACAGTAATTCTATATTACTAATTTCAAGCGACAACAGTAAATTACAAATTCCAAGTAACAACAATGATATAATGCCACTAGTTCCAGATGACAAAAATTACAGGATAATTGTTGTCATCTGGATCCCATCCTACAATCATCCTGGCCATTAGTTATTCCAATTGTCATCAACAATCCCGTTTTTCTATTTCCAGGTAACAACAGTAGACATGCAGAAGCCGCCTCCAGACTTCCGCACCAACTTCGAGGCGACGCACCCTCCCATCCTGATCGACAACGGGCTGGCGATACTGGAGAATGAGAAAATCGAGCGACACATCATGAAGTCAGTGCCCGGTGGACACAATCTCTTCGTACAGGTTATTTGATGATTTTATTTCATATCTTGTTACAGTTACTTTTAAATAAATTTAGTTACAAGTAGATCTAGCGTTTAGTAAAAAAAAAACGAAGTGTATTCAAACATGTTTTAATATTTCAAGTTGCTTGTTATGCCTCTGTTACGCTAAGTTAGGCATCTTGATTATATTTGATTAGTAGGAAACACAGCGCGGGTTAAGCCGGTAGGAGTCCGGCATAACCCGGCTTCTCCCCCGGACGATGGGCATCCATGAGGATTACCCACTTTAAAAAAAGCTACTTGATTAAATTTGTGTCATTTTTTAATACTACGTTTTTTTGCTGAATAACAGACTAACGCACACTTAGTATCTTTGTACTGTAATATGAAGTATTTATTAATTTTTCTATCATATACATATATATAAATTATAGTAATGGTGCATAAAATTCTTAATTTTTTGCCGTTCATTAGTACTTTTAATTCGGACATTTATGAGTACCAACCATTACTCGAAGGAATAAGCAAACGTAATCTGTATTATGTCAAAATTGTTTGAACCGTAAATTAACTATTCTACAAGATTCTCAGATCTCGAAATTAACAAGCTTTTATTGCTACATTGTTACTGTTACTTTTAAAACGTTTGTTAGGAAATGATAAATTGCACTTGAAAACAAAAATAATATATCTGAATCGGTTTAAATCACTTTCTCTATTCTGCTTCGTAGCAAATGGTTCGGCCACATACAAGCTATATCACGCAACCATTTTAAAATACGATTGAACCAGTGTTTCTCAAACTTGTAGCTTCATGTACCCCTACTCGATTTTATAAACACGCCGTATCCCATTTAAAGGATGCTTAAAATAAGCTCATGAAATAAACGAATCACTTACGAAAACTAAACAGTGAAAGGCGTTTATAACGACATCGAAGGGAATTGACAATACGTCATATAAAGCGCACATCATACAAAGCTTTTTGTGAAAATGTGAAAAAATATGTATGTACTAATGTATTTCAATGGAGAATCATAGTATAATGAATCAAAATAAAAATTGAACGTAAAAAAATCAACGATACATGTATCTACTATATTTTTGACGAAGATTCACTGTCAATTTTTTGCATAACAATGTTATGTCGAACTTTAAAACTGCTGATCCAGGTTGCAGAATAATTGAAGTCGAGAATACCAAAACGCGGCAAAACCATTTGCCTTTTCCTGTAGCATAGGGCCGCTGACAGGTATTACCCAAGGTACTGGATCATGTCGGTGATTATAACCGGACATAATGTATAAAAAGTGGATTATAATAATAATAATAACTATGATTGATGGCCAAAGTCAATTGCAGTCGAATAACTATCAAACTGATCAATTGTAAATGCGCCATGAATTAATATTACTTTTTTCCTTGTTATTTAAGCATCTTTTATTATGCATGTTTTCACCCTTACGACTTACATGCGCACCGTAAGGGGCACACGTAAACTTTGAGAAACACTGATCCAAGCAATCGAGGAAACAATAAATTTTAAGTTGATTCATAGGTAATCATTAAAAAAAGCCCGAATCTTGTGATATATTAGTATCTTGAACTTGAGAATGAAAAATGTATTCATGTGAAATGGAAATGTTGTTTTACACTTATCGCATGAATTTATCTAATATTGTAACGATAATTGCTTCCTGTTGACCGCGGTTTTTAAAATTGATTTGATTTGAGTTATATCACACGTCCGCCAACATTTGATTATAATAAAGATTAAATTATTTACAATTCACGAAATACTACTCTAAGTTTTCGATAGCGCTTTCGATAGTTTTCGATGTTCCTAAAATGACCTATCGAGGTTATTTTTACTCGACGTAAATACTATTTTACTCGAAGTACTCGTGTAAATGTTTTTCGAGCGTATGTATGTATACTATAAATGGACATTCATACATACATGTATGATGTATGTCCATTTCTTTGGCACGCGCTACAGCTCAAACCGCTTGACATATTGCGACATATCATTAGAATCGTCTCAGTTTGGAAAGTGACTAGGCTATATAAAAATGACATGAATGAAATTACGCCTGAGAATAGGGAAAAAAGGGGGAACAGCAGCGATTATTTTAATTATCACGGCAATATGGGTATCAAATAAAATCTAGCAAATAGACCATTCTAAGTATATATACATTATAATACTTTACTTGACTATTTCACGAAAACTCATATAAAGCATTTTTCTTTTAAACAAGCTTTCTACACTCATATCCCCACACTAGGATTTTCTCCTGTGTCGTGGGTGCCATGGACACACAAATACGAATACACAAACACCCAGACCTAGAACAGAAATCTAAACTCATCATTCAGATGCCTGTCTGGCCGGGCATCGAACCCGGAACTCACTACGCGTTAGATCGGTATGGTAACCGCTTGTCCACACGATGTCCACACAATATTAGGAGATAGATTCTAACCAACGCTCTACATAAGAGCTTACGTGTTATGACATGTATGCTAACCAATACTATACAAATTTTATACGTATATTCCCTTACAGCCATGCTATGCCACAGAGTGAATAGTGAATAGAGTGATCAGTATCACATACGGTGTAAAAAAATATAAAACCCCCATTGCCTAAAAAATATTGGTTGCTGTCAGTTTTAGTTCAATGTTTCTCAGCGGTTGGTTTCTTGTTTATACAAATATATTTAATTTAACGCTTTTAATTACTTTACCGCGAAATAGTTACATAAAATAAGGGTCTATTTAGCTTTCATTTGATAACCATATTGGCATGATAATAAAAAGTCCCTCCTCCCCTCTCTTAAAACTGAGATAAGTCCCATGATATGTTATATATTATGTTATATAAGTACATAAAACATTTATTCTGAATCATGCTCGAATAAGACTAAAAAAGTATAATACTGACATAATATCAATCTCATTAATTTTACATACCAGCTCGCGTCCAAATTAAATATATACATAAATAAATTTTTAATAATTCTAAAAAAAATCATACCATAAATTATTTCACAAATATGTTTTTATTTCTATTCGGGTTTATTTTTATTAGTTTATTTATACGCACGTAAGTAGTATGTAGAATGGTAAACTAATGCGTCATCGTCTAAGAAAGTGGACGCGCTACACAATGTATGTATAAGGAAAAAAAAGTCATACCCTCACTTCTTAAATGTTTTTCCATCGACTATTACTCAACTTCAGCCATTTTGATGGTTGTGTCATATGTATGTGTTGCAAACTTCGTTTTTAACTAATTTTAAGTTTAAGTTTATCTTTGTTTATAGTATTGAAGTATGAAACGAATATGCATCCCATCTTATGGTAAGTGGCCACTGCCGCCCAAGGACACTTTGTAAGCAACTTTATACAGAACAGGGGTTCTCTTTGAAGTTAATCACAAATGCGATACTACCCCCGAGGACTAAAATGGTTACCATTTATGAAAGTAACTCTACAAAATAACGCGTATAACACTATAAACTTGAATTAAAAGTATATGCCATTATAAATTATGATTATACTTTATAGTAGTTAGGTATAAGTGACTCACGAAACTTAAAATGTATAGCCTCATATTATACCAGAACAAAATCAATCTATTTTTTGTCTGGTTGTATCAATATATTGAAATATTATACAACTTTACTATCCGATAGAGGATTTAACAGGAAAAAATAGATATTGAAAAGCGAAAAGAAACTTAAATAATATCAAAATAATAATAAAATATTTTTGATTTAAATAATCCCTTGAATTTTACGTCATAAAATCAAAATAGGGCAAAAATCATAGCTTTAACTGAACGACTCGAGTGCACCGCAAGCAGCGCTGAGCTTTCGTTGCCACAAAAGCTATCGAGGTAAGCCGACTTAACTGAATACCGACTGCTTATAAAGTGCTGCGATGTATTTTTTGCCCTGCTCTGTCAGACTTATTAATTCTTTGTAAGAAAGACTAAGGCATTAATTTAAACTGCCTTCATTTTAAAATTTTATAATTAGAGCGCCAACAGTAAATTCCTTAAGGCTTTTTATAACGTAAATAGTTTATGAATTAAGGTTATATACCTCATAAATTTCCATTGCTGTAATATTATATATTATTGAGAATCAATAATTCCTAAATTTTCGAATTTAACTTTATTATGTATGGTTTGTCACTTTATTTAAAGGTAAAGCAAACATGTAGTTTACATGACTGACAGCCTCTCAAATGTTGTCAACATGACCATTGAGAATATTAGAGAGGGTTATCAATCCACACTTGACCAGTGTATGTGTTTATGTGTCAACAAATATTGACTCAAACTCAACATTCAATCAGAAATAGGATTATGTTCATTGTATCCAAAAAATGGCAATATTCAATCTTCGTCGAAGCAAAAAAAACGTCATTTATATCTACTACCATGACAATCATAATAAAATTTACGATGATGCGTATGTTACAGCAGCGTATGTTACAGCAGGAACAATGCAATATACTTAAGCCTTTAAAATAGAAATTACAACTTCACAAGAAAATAATAGGCCCTTTTTAAACGAATGGTTATAAATAAAATGGGATAGTGATACCAATTAACGTCTGAATACAAGGCTTAATTATCCATTGTTTTTCTGCAATTATTATGGCAGTCATCACAAAAACATCCAAATCATCGTATGGCAAACTGAATTTTTAATACGACTCGACTTGTCCAAAGTTAAATAATTTCGAAGTGCCGAAGTAAAAACCCTTAAGGCTAGTTAATTTATGTTTCCTTGCTATGTAAAGTGTAATTTAAGGAGAAGAAACATTAAGAGCAAAAAGACCTTTAAGGACACTAGCCTTGACCTTTGCAGTTCATTAACAGTATCGCAAAGGGCTTATAACAGCCCTAGTAACATGTACTTCCTTCCATTATCCTGACACGTCCATAATGATGCTTGCTTCAATGTTTTTATAGGGCAAGCAAGCTATAAATAAAGTCTGGTAAATACCAGATCCATACCAGTCCAAGTGATTAAACAGTCAGTGCAATATGTCAACGAAGACGTAACTTATTTCGTTTTGATCAGAAAATGAGAAATGTCAGTTTATTATATAGGGTATCTCAAAATTAACGCAAGATTTGAATTTGAAACCTAAAAAAACAACATTTCGACACCTGACAGTTTAGGATTAGTAAAAATGGAGCATTACACTATAGAACAACAAGTCTCCATTACTGAACAATATTTAAAAAATAATGGAGCTTAGCGACCGCAGTTTGTATAAATTGCATACAAAATATGGTCGGAATGCTCTTAACAGTTGGAAAACTACGCCGTCATTTCTCAACTAATCTGTTATTATTTGAATAATGAAACAATTGGAAAAGCCCGTGAAACAATTCAATTACTGCATGAAACATTTTCAGGTCGTGTACTCTTTCGTTTCGGTCGTGTAATTTAACGACATTAGATTCCTCTCCTGGGGTTACTTGAAATCATTATTATTTGTTATTCCATAAATAACCCTATCCTATGCACTTTATGATTCAATAAAAAAATAACAATCAAACGACTAAAAACTGTGTTTTCTAATTACTTAAAATCTTGCGTTAATTTTGAGACACCCTATACAAGTAAAGTCATAAATAACGCATCTTTTTTGCTCTACACGACTGATAGAGACTCCATGACAGTTTATCATCGCTCACTAAATAGTATATTAAAAGTTATTTGTCTCTATTGTGATCAATACAAGTTTTATTAGTAATGTACAGTCGTTTAAACTACAAGCTATTATCAGGCCATAATATATGTGAAGTTAATTACGAAACGGGAATAAGTTTTTATAAAATTTATCGCTAATTGCCGTGATGGCTTTGCACTGCACGTGAACGATTGACCGATTTCTCTAATTATTTTTTTATTGTGTTCGAAAGGTTGTGTCAGGAGAAGGTTCTTATAAAAGACGCAAATAAACTTGCGCGAAATAATTAAACACTAAGAAAGCCTAACGAACATTGACGACATATTTTTTTGTAATGTAACCTTATGGCGTTTGACATAACTGTCTGTTCTACCAATTAGAATTCAAAATTCGTAGTTAAGACAAGACAAAGTTTGTCGGCCCAGTTATTAATTTTTAAAATGAATTATCGTTGTATTTTCCTATAAACTTTATGTTGTACTTTACTTTCTTAATCAACTAGGAAAGTTAGAATTTTCATATTTATTCTATACAAGTGAAAGAAAAATCAACTATCTTTTTATTTTAATTTAAATGGCACCATGAACGATTGAAAAGGATGACCTAGCTTTTAAATTATCTATAGTACAAAAACATCAAAGATTTCAGACAAAAATGGAAAAACAGCGAAAAGAAAGGCATGGCAAGGAAAGGCGACGCACTAGCACGCATTGCTTTGTCCTTATTAAGTTTTGTTATAACAATTACTCATTTCACTTCCCGGAATAATTTAATCTTTAATTAATCAAGCAAAACCCGTACTTATGTATAAATGCTTAAAAAACAGAATCAAATGTCCAACACGTTTAGAACGCATGAAAAACCCTTTAACTCGTACAAGTACACACTGGGTACTGTACGCAAGTAGCTAATAGAACAGGCTATTAAAACCTTGCAAAGGTCAAACAAACGCAACGTTTATTTGAAGAGTTGCGTTTGCAACATCTTCGTTCATCAGAGCATGCTTGACCGCAAGAATGCGGCTTTCAATCCGAAGGTTACATAAAAGCTTTGCTTATTTTATCATTGTTAATACCTTAGTAGAGCCGCACCGACCGCGCCGAGCACGCGTTTCAAACGGCGCGCGCGCATTCGATACGTTTTCTAACGTGTTTGGTTTTCCGCGATTCAGCCAGTGACTAATGAGGTTGACCTGATGTGCTTTTAACCTACATTTTTTTAAACCCCATAGTGCTACTTTTGTGCCTGTTTAGGGAATTTTGTATCCTATTGTAAAGGCTCTTTTAGGATTTCATTTACCATTATTTTTTCGACCTATCTATTTTCAGTGCGGCCTTGACATTACAGTGACAGAACATGTCTAAAAGTTACTAGTGATGTCATGAAACGTTTCAATATTATTCCCATTGCGCTGAACATTTCTGAACAGGTTTAATCACGCCACTAATTGTGTATATATTTTTTTGCGAGTCTATATCCAAAAACCATATATATTTTTTGTGGCAATTCAAATAAGTTTCGTGTTAAGTATATGATAATTTATATCACTATTTCTTTAAGTAATAAAGTAAGACTTCCAACATTTTAAAAAATATTTTTGAGACGTATAATTAATACTTTTTTCAGTTTCTCCCTTTTTTTCACGTTTATTGACATAATATGTTGTCAATAAACGTGAAAAACGTTTCATTGCAATTCCAATGTGTATTTATTTTCAAGTGACACTAAATTTCATTAAATGTCAATCAATATCGCTTTTAAATTAATTCTCGACCTGTCATTGTTTGTCACTAAAGTTGAATGGGCCATTACCCATGCCACAGTCATTCAGCCCAACTATTTCAAGGATAAGCGTTATACGTTTACAAGCGAATTACACTGAACTAAACAAATAGTAATATTATTAAAAAAAATGTCAAAATCGGTCCACTTTCCACAACGTTCGACGTATCAAAAATAAAAAATACGGACGAATTGAGAATCTCCTCCTTTTTGAAGTCTGTTAAAAATCTAGTATAAGTCGAACATGTATCTAATTCTATTAATAAATAATAATAAATAGATACTTATACAGATTATTTAATTAGCATTTACATTAATTTAAAAATGAATATTACTTTAACATGAGTTAAAAGGTACGCTCTCAGAAGGCTCGCTGTTTTAGTTGACTTGAAAGGAAGGTTACACTACTGTATATTAGTTAAGAAGGCTCTTTAATTAACTACAAAATAAAATTGAAGTTCAGCAGCAGATAATAATATTTGATTCTTGGAGTATATATTAAAGTATACAAGTGACTATTAGAAAACTTTTTCTGATAAATGATTGAACAAGTTTTATTAATATTTTTATTCGTCAGCGCGTTTTATAAAAAATATTCTTTAAGAGTTTTAATTGACATATACGTAGGTCAGATAAATTAAAATGATATGTTATAATATAGATAATTAATTAATGAGTGTGTTATTTAATTGGTTGACAAATATACAAAGTGATATATGACAGAAACATGAGTAATCTCAAAAAAAATGTTTAATTTAGGTCAAATATTTTTTTTACATCCACGCACATGAACTCCCTGCCACATAGCAACACTAATCCAAGTAAATGACCTTATATATATTTTATGTTACTTAACATAAAACAACGCTTAAATACTTGAAAGTGTGTCTAAAAATACCCTGTATGAGACTGCGCATTTATCACAAAACACTTAGTATTCTCCTTCACAAAAACTGATTCAAGTTTACATATTCTGCAGGTATTTCCCGTATAAGACGCCGTCTAACCCGTAATCGCTCACTCCAATGTGCCCCAAAGAAAGTTAAGAGTCGGCATGTTGTACTATGTAGTACTGTATAGCGCATAATTATCGCCGTGGAGGCAGTGGACAGGTTTATATAATAACGTTACGTAATACATCAAAGCCTGTTTGATGTGCGTATTTAATTTCTAAAAGCGTTGCTCAGGTCGAGAGAAATGCCAATTTCCTATGAAATTGAACCGGACGTCGTACCGGGCTCACACCCCGGTGCAAAATTACATTTTCCGATCCAGGCTACTCCCGGGACGAAAGGCTGACTATTTATAGCTGAACTAATTACCGCCCTTCTCAGAAAATCATCTGACAACACGCCGTTGCCTGGATACGCTTTAACAATGTCGTAAGAACATTTTACTAGTTTCCTTACAGAGTCCGGCAAAGTGGGGGTCGGATTCGCGTACGAAGGATTCCGTACAAATTAAAAAAAATGGAAAAAAATCACACTTCTTGTATGGGAGCCCCCCACACTTAAATATTTATTTTAAACTGTTTTTATTTCTATATTGTTATAGCGGCAACGGAATTACATCGTTTGTGAAAATGTCAACTGACTAGCTCTCACTGTTCATAAGATACAGCTTGGTCACAGACAGACGGACAGCGGAGTCTTCCTAATAGGGTTCCATTTTTACCCTTTGAGTACAGAACCCTAAAAAGGCCGTGTTTACTCGACGATGTTTTTTCCAGATAATCATAAGGCACAAACAGGTGTGGTGGGTTTACTTTCGCAATCAAGCTGCACTCATTCCATCGAATAGCCAAATGGAGACTAAATTTTACTCAAGTTGTACTGTCAGAGATTGGAGGAACTAATAAGAATTTAATGTTTAAAAACATTAAATTCGTCTTACCATATTTTTATCGTTTGCTATGATTTGATCGGAATAGGGAAACTAACTAAAATATTTAAATCTATCCATAAGTCTACGTCAGATAAGATATTCCTTAAAATAGTGTTATACATAGTTAGTAGGTACTAGTAGTTAATAAAGGAACTTTGCAGAGAAGAATGGGTGATATAGTCTTCTGTACAAAGTAGAAGATGTATAGAATAATGTAATACTCGCGGCCCATTGGATAATTAGTATTAATTATTTCTGCCTAATAACATCAGCGTTAAACATTGCTGAGTTCTGGTTTGTAGGGTGTGGTAAGGGAGACATACTTGTCCAAGGCGTTCGAGCTTAGTCCTCAGGAGGTAGCATCTGTGGACAACCTCAGGCTGACAAGGCTGATCTTATCTGGGGTGGATTACAGGTGTCCATGGGTTGCAGTTACCACTTACCTGCATGCTCGTTTGCTACTTCCGTATTATAAAAAACCTGCCAATGAAGAAGAAATATCAGATGGTAGAACCAATGTAGTTAAGAGAAAGTACCACCGCCACACCTATATTTAGCGTGAAGCAGTACTTGCGTTTCGGTGGAAGTGTCTGGTTGCCGGCTCACTTTTATATGAGGCGACCATCTCAGTCCTCGGGAGTAGCAACACATCTGTGGTCGACTTCATGTAGAACCCCAGTTCTATATGAAGTTGCTTACAAATGTCCATGGGCGGCAGTAAACACTTAACATCAGGTGAGCTGCTTGCTCGTTTGCTACTTCATAGTTATAAAAAAATAGTACGAAATGTTTCTAAAGAACCATGTGCTCTTAATACGAATTGACTCTTTATACCGTGGACGTGGTCTGTCTGTGTACCAATGGTTACGCGGTAATACGAGATAACAAGTAAGATATCTGTTAGAACGCGCAATATTAACACATTGTTGCAATAAATGTGTTATAGACGCAACACAACCACAAAAAGTGGTTGCTTCTGGACAACGTGTGTTTTATTGTATTACAACTACCGGATATGTACAAAAACTTTGCCATTGTTTTAATATAGTCCAATTAATCAGTAATTATAAATGAGATATATTCTACTCACAATAACAATCGATATTCTCACCAATGTCATATCAAAGTGACTTCCTTAATTAAGTAAGAGGTAGTAGATTTCGACTTCAGCCGACGGTCAGCGAACTGGACAGTTTTTTTTTATTAATATGAAGTAACAAACGAGCAAGCAGCCCACCTGATGGTAAGTGGTTACTGCCGCCCATGGACATTTCTAAGTAACTTCATACTGAGGACTGAGACGGTCGCCTCATATAAAAGTGAGCCGGCAACCACACCCCTCCACCGAACGGGTAAAAACGGAAACCTGTTACTAAGACTTCGCTGTTCATCCGTCCGTCTGTCCTTCTGTCCGTCTGTCCTTCCGTCCTTCCATTTGTCCGTCTTTCCGTCTGTCCGTCTGTACATCTGTCCGTCTGTCCGTCTTTCCGTCTTTCCGTCTTACCGTCTTTCCGTCTGTCCGTCTGTACATCTGTCCGTCTGTTTTTCACCAGGCTGTATGTCATGAACCGTGATAGCTAGACAGTTAACATCTTCACAGATGATGTTTGACAACCGATAGGCCGTATCATAAAAATACAATCTTATATATTGTGCAGAAAACTAGTACGCCACCTCATTTTAGGTTTATTTATTTACTATGACTACTATGGTTATTTACTATGATTTGAGTATTGGACCGGTAGTCGATTCTCACCTCAGACGAAATAATTTAAAAATATCAATACAATCTGTTTGATACACTAGATAGAATTCTAGTGCCTAGTTTCAACGGAAGTCGTTTTTTCTAGTTTACAGTCATACGACACAACTTATTTTGATTGACAGAAATATAAGATACTCAGTTTAATAGTAACACTTAATTACATTTTAATGGCGACACTATTTGCATTTCCAATAACTGATTGACATGTTGACAATTAGCTAATACGTAATAAGTTGTGGTCAGACTCAATATAACCGAGGCACTCCAACACTTTCAACGGAATCCAAAAAACCTGGAACTATCGCCCATTCGCTTTACCTCCCCTTGTCATTGTTGTGGTTTATGTCACTTATATTTATCGGAATATATGACTTATGCCCATGATAAATAAATTATAAATAAAAATATTGCTTCACTATCCCAGAACATGGAGGCATGGCATGACATGGCATGGCATGAACAAGGAGCTAATTCTAAATTTCTTCATGGACAGAAAATAATTTTTTTTTCAAGACATGCCTAGTTGCTTAGGTTTAAGATAAAAATGACGGCTCTTCTTTTGTCCATGGTGACAATACGAAAAAAATAAACCGTCCAATAACTTTATAAATCGCAGTGAATCACTAAAAAAATACTGAACAAATGAAATCTTACGATTCTAAATTAAATATTTTATGGTTATCTTCTTTAATCAACGGAGAACACAGGCCGCCTATAACGTGGGCTATCTCCACGGCTCGATTTACCCCTTTCAAATTTGTCTACGCAGTAAGTGACAAAGATTACATAGATCTATAATAAAAGATCCTACTCGTGATAGACTTAGTCTCATTTGAGATCCGACGTCGAACTACCGAACTACCAATCACATATACAAAAACCAATCACCAACTGAGATAATATATACTTGTTTGGTATCCTTATTATCATAAAAACTTGATTATTGAACTTTAAACGATGAATCATTACGTATTCATTACAACGCATATTAAAAGCAACTGAGATTAAAGCGGATCATTACATTTCCATTACGAATTCCCTTTACCCTCATGAGTAAATTGAAGAGTGATCTCGGCATGATCTGTCAACTTCTCGTAATTCGGTTGTAATAAACGAGAAGCCGTAGGCCGCTTAAGGGCGTCATAATAATTAGGTACTGAATACAACAGTTTCGGTTATGAATACGATCTTTATTAAGATCGGATGTTATTTCGAGACCAGCTTCTGCGACCTTTAAGACAACTTTTTGCGCTCCTCTTTTTATCTTATGCATCTTACTTGTTCATCCTTTAACTATCATAGTATTCATATAGCTGTCTTTATTTGTCAGGAGGACATACGATCTCAAGGATAGCGAGTACTACAGTTGAATATGAAGGAGGGGTTCCAATATGCAGTAGAGATATAACCTGGCTATATCAAGCTAGAATTGAAGACAGTTTACCATACTGGTATTTCCAGATATCTTACGGTGGATAGTCTTATCACTAATAAAATTAATCAACGTATTATATATGTAGTTTTTACGATACTGTCTCTTGAGTAACGTTTCTTACTGATCTTTGTACCTAATGTAGTTATAAGAAGTTTATAGAATTTAGAATATTTTAATTCTTTTCTATTGAAGTGCTTTTGTAGACGATTTTGTCCTATTTTTTTTTCATCAGATTTACTTTGAAAGTTATATAATTATTGCTTCCCTGCAACAAAAAACAGACAAAGAATTCTTAAGTATATTTTACAAGCGAAATTAAATGCTCAAGCAGGTATCAGTCTTGGGAACAGATTTCCTCAAGCTTGATACATATCGTCATTCATTATAAGGCTCAGCGATTTAATAATTAACATATTTTTATACATAAAACAGTGTCGGTCGCCACCGGTTTGCCCAAAAGAGATTGCAACATGTCACATTGTGCCCTTGCAATTTACAGCACGTAATTAAATTAAAAGCCAGTAAATTGTGATTGAGAACTTACCAATATACTTACTTTTCATGTGGTTATGCGGAAATGTACTTGAAATCAATAAAATACGTACATATTACCTATTTACTAACAAATTATACATTTGGTACTAAAACAGTGAAAAAAAGCTTTAATATAATATGTAGACGATGTATATAATTTTGGCTATGCTATAGAATTGTAAGTGTCAGATATACACTAGTCCAAAAAAAGGGTAGGTAATATTTGATTTGATCATACAAATCGTCAATTTACTAAGCACACACAAACTCAAAAGATTTACGAGCAATACAAGTCTGAAAAAAATGTGTTATACTTCAAATATTCATAAGCTGCGGTAAAAATACTTTCAGTTAATTGTACGCACCCGGTTTTTTATGTATTATGTCAAGCAATATAAGCCGTATATGAATAACTAACTCCCACGCTACATCAATTTAAAAATTTAAAAACCAAAAAATCCACGATGATATATAATGATAGAGATTACAACAATGTTTTGAAATGGATTAAATTTCTATAAAAACTTATCTTCCAATAGACATTAAATGCGTTTTAGTAAGAAAGTCATAACTTTATATGAAACCATTATGTCGCAATACAAATTGAAGCGTCTTAAAATTGTAAGACGATATAGATATATATCTTCGGGTTATGATTGCGTGTTTCAAAACAATGCATTTAACACCTCCAATTAAAGAAAACATTATTTGTAACGTTTATTAACCTCAAGTTTATCGGAATCTATATGATGAAATAAAGATAAACTGTCTGTGAATCATTTTAAAAGAGCAGTTTAATATATATTTTTTGTATTTGTCCGTTTATCTGTACGTCTCATATTGAAAACGCATGAGTTTAATAGGGAGACATCGGGGATAAAGAAATATAAATAACGCACCGTCTCTGCAACACTCAAAAACGGGTTATACAACGTAATCTACGCATAAAGAGTCATGTCCGTGACTAGTAGTACAATACAAGAGTATACGAAACAATATTTAGCTTAATTGGTGTACTATCTTTACTCTTCGTTCTTGCAATTTTGTAAGCGTTATGTAGCTATTGATGATTTTGTAAACGGCATCTTAGATATGGTCAATATACTATGACATGAAAGTGTTAAACTTAATCTAAGTTACTTCAAACCACAGAGGATTAAAATTGTAGATAGCGCACCAGGGTCTAAATGTTACCTAAACAATTTTTTTAACAGATTAAAGTAGAAAACGAGCATGCAGTCCACCTAATGGTAAGTAGTTACTGCTGTCCATGGACATCTGTAAGCAACTTCATGTAGAAAAGGGGTTCTATCTGAGGGCGATCGCTGATGCGCTGCTACCCCCGAGGACTAAGATGTCGCCAGATGTCATATATAAGTGAGCTGGCAACCACACCCTTTCAACGAAACTCAAGAACTGCTTCACGCTAGAAATATTGTGGCGGTTGCACCTTCTCGGTCGAACTACTCTGGATCTACCAGCTGGCAAAAATTAGCCTAAAACAAAAAATAACCTCATAAACAATGATATAGGCATTATAAATATTTGTAGGTACATATATGTAAGCTTTACTGCGTAATGTCAGTTCTCCTAAAATATTTTTTGTTTGTAAACTTAGATCGTGATTGAAGCTTGCAAGTCAAAAGCAATCTTTCGACTCTCGTAAACTTCCCGATGTCGCTTATCCACAATAAATCAAACATAATAAAGTTGTTAATAAAGATTAATTACACAATTACATACGGAAATTGTATACAACCTGTCAAAAATATTGTCAATTGACCTTAAATGAGAATTAAGCCAATATATTTTCTGATTATAGTGGCTTAATGGTATAAAGAAGATTGCATTATCTGTAAGCTTTCCTCATTATCTTATTAAAGTAATTTGCAACGAGTTCATATGCCGTGCCTTCTAGGGAATGTAAATAACTATTTTTATAAATACGAGAATGTATACCCTTATTATCTCGCAATTGAATTAAATGGCTCCTTGTAATAATTTATTATTAATGTCCAACAATTATTTATACTTACTTACCTAATAAGTGTATGTTATTAATTTAAGTTTTTTTTATACTTAAATTTTGTGAAGTGATTACTTTTTAGTAAGAACAAAATCAACAATATTTATAGGATGAATATTTCACCCCGATGATATATATTAAAGGGAAAGTTCAACCCAAATTTATTAAATTATACCAATAATAAATAATCAGAAACAGACATTATAAACAGACTATAATTTATTATTATTAAAACCGCTTCTTTACTTTATATACGTTTATCTTTCAGATAAACATATCAGCTAAAAATATCTGTTATTTATACATAACTGGTAACATCAACTTAAAGTTAACTTATTTTTATGTGAACCAAGCCAAATAAACTGCAATTCAACGGGCATAAATAGCTAACAGTACCTAAGTATTGCACCGCAATATTAGTAGCGTTATTAGGGTTCCGTTCCCTATAAAAAGAAGGAATGGGTTCAAAAAAATCAAATTAAACAAGTTGGGGAAGATTTACGATATTCGGGATCTCTTCTGGTAAGTTTACAAAACCTGTGGTAGAAGAGTCCACTCTCCTCTGTAGGTAAACTTTAGATATGACTTAAAGTTAACCCATTCCTTCTCTTTTCATCGTCATATTATATATTCATATTTATCTCTATCTCTTATGCTGTGGAAAAGCAAACGAAGCGATCGACAGATGTGACCTTTTACGCTGTATATTTTTGCTAATATTGCAATTTCATAAGGGAATTAAAAGCTATAACTTCTCCAGGTGGTAGAACCGATATAGTTCGACCGGGGAAGTGCCGCCACACCTATTTCTAGCGTAAAGCAGTTCGTGCGAATCGGTGGAAGGGTGTGGTTGCCGTCTCACTTATATATTAGGCGACCATCTTAATCCTCGGGAGTAGCAACGCATCTGTGAACGACTTAAGATAGAAGCCCTGTTCTGTATGAAGTTGCTTACAGATGTCCATGCGTGGCAGTAACCACTTACCATGATGTGGGCTGCATGCTCGTTTGTTACTTCATTCTTATAAAAAAAGTTATATATAACGTACTTCCCGTAGACCTAGAAAACTAGAGACCTGTAGCGTAACTAACGTTTTATCATCGTTAGGAAATCAAACAATTCACAATTTAGGACAATAAGTTACTCGCAATGGTTTTCACAGACGAGTTTAACTTACGTAACAAAAAACAGCATGATATACGAAATCACAACCTTTAACTATTCGTTCGTCAACTATAATTATGTTAAACATTGATCCGACGAAAGCAACGTATTTTAGAACGAAATTGCACAGATTAGATGCAACAGAATAGATTTAGAATACGTTGGTATTTAGAATGCGAGTATATTATATTCTACTTACAGAATTAATATTTTTAGATATCAAATATCTTTCATACATATTTCTTTAAAACTGGTATTAGGTTAATATAGAATAACTGCCATTAATTATAATATTCTAGTGGCATAAAATATCAAGCATTGCATACAAAAAAATTGGGTCACATCTCTTGAAAACTTCTACATCTTCTCAGACTTAGAGACTCCGTTATTTTATACATATTATAACCTGCATATTACATTGAGAGGTTCGTAGGTAATTATATGTTAAAGAGGCACACGGACTGGACGAAGGCTAACGAACGGATGGGAACCGTATGATATTTAAACCTGTATAAACACAGACCTCTATCCAAATGTTCGATGAACATTATGTACATACATATAGAACATCACGTTACGGAGTAGAACCATGCGTAATTAGACCCCATCAGTGATTTAACCGTGAAATCTAAACTCTAACTCTCCAAATTTGATTCGGCTGATCGCTATCTTAGCAATTTAGTTGAAGATTTTGTTTTTGCCAAAAGTGTACCAAAGTTTTTCCTCAAAACATCCGCCCTCCTCCCCAAAAATGCCCCCTAAATAATTCCTCAACTAGGGAATTGGGGAAAATTCTGCATTCATGGCAGTATTCTTGGGCTATACGAAGAATACGGCCATGAATGCAGGGGTTTACCATCTGAAAATATAGTGTGTATGTATTTTATTGAAACATACATCTGAAGCTTAATAAAACCGTTGAAAAACACTCGTCAAGCCGGGCTCTACTTTCACGTATGCTCGTATAAAATACCTACTCGTAACATTCAGCTTTATTTTTATAGCGTCTCATTAAAGTTCCGTCACCTCATTAGGGAATCCGAGCTGAAATCGCAATCAAGAACATTGAGTGAGTGGTGACCCAGTCCTTAAAGAAATAAAGGTCCGTAGATTGTTCGTTAGTGTGAGAAATAGTGCAAAATGGTTCAACGGCAATTCCTCTGCGTGCTCCTGTTGGTTATGAGCTGGATAGCTGATACGAAGACGGTTAATTACCAGTCGACGGTCGGTGGCTTTAGCGGGAAAACAGGTAACTATAATTGTCATGTTTCGATGCTTTTAAAAGTTTCAGTGGCGAGTGGAAGCGATATTGGCAATGCGTGCGTCTACAACTAACTCAACAATTAACGGAACAGCTAATTCAACAATTAACGGAATATTGATTTTTATGGTAGCGGTAATGTATTAATCTTAAAGTTTCTATTTCCATAAGCCTTAAATTATAGAAGGTTCCGTGTACAGATACTCAAGCTTATATTTTTCTAGACATAACTCCAGCTCTAACTCTCTAACAAAAAATATACTAGTAACTAGGTCCATTCTTTCACGATTAATATTTGTTATCATTGAAGTCACAAAAGTTTTTGCATTATGAAATTTTCGATTATTATTTACGGTTTCTTAGATTTCGATTAACTTAAAGTTCCTCTTTATTTTATTTATTCCCGTAATATTTTTTTTAAATTGTTCATACAACGGCCATGGTAATATACACACTATCACGGTTAAAAACATCTACTACTATCGTCACTATCATGGTATATCACGGTTAGAAATACAGCCCTGTGACAGATAGACAATGAAGACCTCAAAATAAAAAAAAATAATGTATAAAGCGCATGTACAAAAAATAATTTATTTACTATGCCACAAATAACCATTTCTACTCTATATTATGGTCAGATTTGAGCTTAAATAACAATAGCCATAGACCCAAAACGAATGTGAGTGACGCCACACAACCGACAGTTGTTACAGTAGTGCAAGGTTAAGGATGCCAGCTCGTAAGTCTCGGTACTGCCCTTGGTATACTCGGTCTAATCTTGACCCTGATATAGTATTACGTTTATCTGTGTCGGTAATAACATGCTACAAAATAGCCTGCCTCACTATTTGTAATCATTATACAATCTTCGGTTTAAGTAACCGATGATTGAGAAGTATATAATTGATGAGATCAAAGTATTGACAGTCACAACTGTGAAAACGTGAAACAATTGACGACCCGCGTGGCCGAGCGGTTACCATACTGATCTAACGCGCAGTGGGTCCCGCGTTCGATTCCCGGCCAGACAGGCATCTAAATGATGAGTTTAGATTTCTGTTCTGGGTCTGGGTGTTTGTGTATTCGT
>DWNE01001701.1:0-21003 GCA_018249875.1 Cecropterus toxeus | reverse complement strand
ATTCATATTTCTGTCTGGCCGGGAATCGAACCCGGGACCCACTGCGCGTCAGACCGGTATGGCGACCGCTCGGCCACTCGGGTCGTCAAACAAATATTTAATTGACATATTTATTTTTGTTTTTATTAAATATTTTGATTTGTATAATTTTAAGAAATTTATTTAGTTTGTTTATATTGGACATTATTAACGATTGTTATTATTGTAAAATTTGTAAAAAAGTGAAGGTTATTAATAAACAAATATTTATGTGAATTCATGAGAACTAAGTTGATTCATTTAATGCATATAACATTAACACAGATTAAAAATAGCCGAAGTTGAACGAAATAATTTTAACAGTTTTGCCGTATCAAATAAATACGTGGATATGACAGCCGCTGGAGCAAACAGTTGTTACTGTGGAACTTGCATCTTGTATCATGTATGTACAAACGTATCGTGTATAAGACGTTGTATCAATACATTTTCCTGTTAGGTACACGCAAAGGTTTGCACAGAGTGAAGGGAGTAAATGGATCAAAAGTAAAAATCGGCCAAGCGCGAGTTGGACTCGAGCATGAAGGCTTCCGTACCATCATCTATAAAAAATACGTTTATTGTATGGGGTCCCACCTTATATATATATATTTAAGTTTTAGTATTTGTTATTATAGCGGCAACGGAAATACATCATTTGTGAAAATGTCAGCTTTCTAGCTATCACGGTTTATGGGATACAGCCTGAAGACAGACGGACAGACAGCGGAGTCTTGGTAATAGGGTCCCGTTTTACCCTTTGGGTACGGAACCTTAAACACGATAAGTTTTTGTGAACAAATATTATTTCTTGTGATAAAAAATGATGTGCCCAGCCTTGCAGAAGACAATTTCGGCATGTTTAAATAAATTAATGTAATAAAAATAATCTTCTAATTTTAATTTAAAAAAATCCTTACCATACAATTTTTTTATTAATGATTAATTGAAATACATTTTCATTAAAAACCATTTTAAATTAAGCATGTTTTTTATGAACACAATAACACAAACACCGACTGTTAATTTTAATTTTTGCAGTCAGTTGTTTATATAATAATTTCTTGTTACTGTACCTTTCGACACCAACTTTTTACTTTTGCTTATTGTTGGAAAATATAGCACTAAACTGCCAATAAAGAACCTCATTTGACCTTTCCATGACAAATAGCGGATAAACATCTAACTTTCGAGTTCCTAAGTTTTCCACAAACTATACCACGGAGCGGGATTTAGTGTAAGTTGTGTTGAAGAAAACTTCCTACTAGAGATTGATTACGTTGCTGAATCAATGTTTCGACTAAAAAAGAATTTACGAGTTGTATATAGATATACGAGTATGTATCATTAATGATATTTAATTGTCTACATCTTACACCTTATCTAGAGCGGTCGCTCTTGTATACACACCTTCCTCTCTTCCTGAGGATGTCGTAGAAGGCGAGTAAGGGGCAAAATATAGGAGATAAGCAGCAGACTTCCAAAGTAATTTCAATATCTACTGTGGTCACTGATAAGAATGTAAAGCGCGGTGACTATTGCAAAAATATTCGTCTGTAGGATTATGCCCATCAGTGCACTTAAAAGGCCTAACGAGTGGATGAATACCCAAGATTTTGCCTAATCAAAGTTTTCAGAGTGTGTTGTAACGTCTAGTGTTGTTTGAACTTCTTTTTACATATATACCTTTTCAAGTATCTGTAAAAAACTATTGTTTAATCTAGTTTATGCAGTCACCAACTACAAAGAAGTATTCAGACATGACAGAAGCGTACCTTAAAGTTTATACTGTAACTATTAATTACTCTAAAACTTGAGAAAACCGTACCTACATCCTTCGTCTGACGCTGACGTTAACTTAGATTCTATTAGCCTCTACTTGAGTTTGACTTGCATCATAATTGCGTATAAGCGAGCGAGAACTTCACAAGGTTCATCAAGAGCCCAATATCTCGGAGGGTAATAAACTTCCACACGTCTACACCGCTGGATATTGGTACTCTGGAGAGCAATATTCCTTTACACATTTCCCTGTATTATGAAGATGAATTTACTATGCTAATTGCCCATTGCTGGACTTGGGATTCTTTGCTTAACTTGGAAAGTTAAAGGAAACTAGAACATGAAGCACCTGATAGTAAGTGGTCACTGCCGGCCATAGGCATCGGTAAGCAAATTCATATAGAATACGGGGTTTTATCTGGAGTAAATTACAGATGCATTACTACTCCAAAAAATTAAGAGGGTCGAACCATAAAAAAGTGAGCCAGCAACCAAACCAAACCCAACGCCGTGTTAATGTTCCTGTAGAACCATATGTACATGTTCTACCATTTAGCTGAAGGATTGGGGTATACTTGTATGACCAATGCAGATGGATTTAGTATGTCAATGCAGATAATTTCAATTTTATTCACTTCCCTGTGGGCGTATCAGTGAAAAATATTTTAAAACCCTGAAAAACATAATAGGGTCAGATTAAAAGGGAATGGATATAAAAATTGGCTGACACAGAGAAGGGTTGACCCAAATAGGAGATTTTTGATAACATTAATCAAAGCGCATGTAACTGGTCCAGTTTGAGGTCCGGGCGTCGTCAATTTTCTGGTCATTGCCCTTTTAATTTTCCAACATATTAACGTTGATTATTTCTATGTAATAAATATAAGTTTCAGTGTAGAGGTTTTAATAGGATATAGGACTTTTTTCTGTATATTAAAGGCAGTAGAAAACCTTAAGGATTTCATGCTTATAAAATATTGCTTGTGTGTGTGCTATTATTATACATGTAATAAAAATTAGAGTACCTTGTGTCTGTAAATTGTATATATTTATAAAAAAGTAGTATGGGGGACTGAGAATAAGTAACAATATAAATTTCTATATTTAGTCTGTCTGAGAGTTTAAAACCACTTTAAAACTAGTCCACTGAATTTAATTTGATGTATTTAAATAAATAACAATAAAATAACTTTATTTCTTAAATAAATTACTTTACGTTATATTTTTTTATTTAACTTGGAGGCACGGCTAGTTTACTAATAAATACACTGTTACTGCAAGGCTCTTTATTAAACATATATCGGCCTTTCTTTTCAATTATTTGTATCTTAGACAGTACTTTTCGTAGTTTATACTATTTGTTCCAAGTCTGGGTCATTGTCTATTCGGCTTTGCACATTATATCACTAGACTAGGTATGCCACGCAGTTTCACCCGCGTTTATTAGATAACAATTTATTAAAAAAGCAACAAACACAGCGTGATGTTATATAGCTTAAAGCTTTCTTTGATAAATTTACTATTCAACACAAAATAGTGTTTCAATTCGAACCAGTAGGTTCTGAGATTAGTGCGTTCAACCAAAGAAACTACTGCTTTATAATATTAATTAGTATAGATACTCAAAAATCAAGTGGATTATTATATGTTTGCTACTTGTAACACTTTAAAATAACTCGTTTCCACAATGTGTCCAATGTAAACGTTATAATTTAAACTTAAGACTGTTTTACGACCGCAAACATCCGGTAAAGATTGGAAAGAAAACAATATATCATCAGAATCACGTCATTCTACGCCAAGACTAGTTAATGTACCGAAAATAGTTTCATAGTCGTAGATAAAAATAACGTTGATTTAAACAGATTTAATGAGTAATGAATAGCATAAAGTGTTACACGGAATATTGACGACCCGCGTGGCCGAGCGGTTACCATACCGATCTAACGCGCAGTGGGTCCCGGGTTCGATCTCCGGCCAGACAGGCACCTGAATGATGAGTTTAGATTTCTGTTCTGGGTCTGGGTGTTTGTCTATTTGTCTTTGTTTGTCCATGGCACCCACGACACAGGAGAAAATTATAGTGTGGGGTTATGAGTGTAAAAAGCGTCTATGAGTGTAGAAAGCGTCTATTGAGAGGCGATACGTTTTTTTAATATTTAAACCTGACAACAACCTGATATTTAATTTGTTAATGTTTTTGCAATATTTTTCTTTGTTTTTCCCGACTGGGTCAGGAGAAGGTTTTCCATATGTATATTTGTATGTATGTATCCATTTCTTTGGCACGCGCTAAACCCAAAAGGCTTGATAGATTGTGAAATATGACAAATCACTGGAATTGTAGCAGTATGCAGAGTCACACCGGCAATATAATTTTATTCAAATACTTAGCAATTTAAAATCCTTGCTGAGGTCCGGTTCTCAGTTCCAAAAGAGGTCGATATTGACCCTGAAGGTCGCCCGCCCCCCCTTTGAATATGCTGATGTCGAGGCAATGCGCCAGGAGCTCAACTCGCACTTGACTGTAAATTGTATTCCTCTAAAACTGATAATTTATGTTAAATGTTACATATTTATAATATTGTTACGAACGGTATTATACGCTGCACAATTGCATTAGTTAAACTGACGACCTATGAATAGTTAGTTTTCAATAGGATTACTGCCAACCATCATGGCCATAGTACTAAAGAATATAACAGTAAGCGGCTTACGTACTTGTTGCGTTATTATCCACTTACTGCATTACGCGGCTCTGCTCGTTATCGATTCTGACGCTTTACAACCAATTTACTTGGTCATGTGGAACCTCTAAAACTTTCATACAAAGACTTTGTAGTTATTACGGCAAATGTTCATGATAATTCTCAAATTCGAATGTTCTTGTTACCTACGGCGTATGTATCACATAGTATCTATAGAATAAAGTCGCTTCTTCTTGTATTCTTAGATCTTTAAACGATTTGATGCGTTTTTTTAATAGATAGATTGATTCAAGCGAAAGGTTTCTATGTTATACATGCATAATATAGCGGAGAAACATTGATCATTTTAGAAGTTTCTAATTTGATGTCGTAAAGAAACTCGAATTCAAACTAAACTCGAGCGAAGCCAGGGCGGTTCGCTAGTATAGTATAGGGTAAACTTATCTTTATTGTAAACTGCAGTTAGTTGGGATAACTTTAATCTTGTAAATGTAGGTCAAAAAGATACGTATTGACTAGAGGAAATACAAAGTTACGTCAACGCTAATAAATTTAAAGCAACAATTGGAATATCGTCGCCGATGCGTTACGTGACTGATTACTGAGTGTTGACGTCTCATTTTGACGCGAGCTCAAACACGTCCCTAGCGCCGAGCTAATTGACTCACCTTTTCCGATTTCCCACCTCGCCACGACTTTAACTGATGTCATTTATTTTCTTTTTCAGTGTTCTAAATACGGCGCGAAGGCAAGATAAAGCGTGAAAATCGGCGCAATATGGCGGCGGTGTTTGCGCGCCAAATCCCGCGCCGCAACATGCAGCGCCATCTGTCGTCGGTGCGCGATAACCGTTTCCGTGCTTCGAATCGTACGGACCGTTCGAAATAGTCATTGGTGATTTTACTGTGACAGTGTTGAGTCGTGATGTGATTGTGTTTTGTGTTGTGTAGTGTTTTGAAGATGTCGGAGGAGAGATCGCGGCGACTGTCGCAGATCTTCGACCCGCTGTCGAGGTTCACTGACCACAGCGGGGCGGGCCACTCGGCGAGCACGCCCAACAGCCCTCGGCTTACCCCGCGTAGGTCGAGGGAACCACCGCCGCCTCCGCCTAGGTAAGATGCCAACTTTAAGCAATCATCATTTCCAATTCGCACTTGGCCAGCGCGGTGGACTATGGCCTGAAGCACTCTGAGAGAAGAGACGATAATGGGTTGACGATGTTGATGATCGTTTCCTATACCAATATAATGTTCGCTTGTTAAACTTGTTATATATAGCTCTATTGTCTTAGAAAGTTATATGTACTATGGTTAATTCTTAAAAGTGCCAGATGGTAGGTAGAACGCGTATGATTCGACCGGGAAGGTGCCCCCAACGCACCTATTCTAGCGTGAAGCAGTTCTGACCTTTTGTTGCAAAGGTATGGTCCCCGGTTCATTTACAATGAAGCGATTATCTTAGGACCAGCTAAAACCTCTTCATGAAGATGTCCATGGGCAGCACTGGCCACTCACTTGTATTGCTGGCTCGCTTGGTACATATCTTATACAAAAAAACAATCGGCCATGTTGGGTTTGGCGACTATGTCATCCTTGATTCAGGACAAAGGACGTAGACGAATGCCTACGTTTTCTTAAAAGCCTAGAATCGGGTGAGGATATTTGAATATTCGATATATAAACAATACATTGAATATTCAAATATCATTAAACTTAAATACATAATTCCTATAGATGCATGAGTATTCTAGATTTTATCGTCTATTCTCTTTAAACCTACAAATTCAATGTTCGTTGACATTTCTCTTGTAATCGCGTCAATGCAAAAACACTGACAAGTAGTCGGTAAACAGAGGTGTAATTTATCACAAGACTTCAACCGACGCAATCAAGTGTTACCAGTTTTTCGCGCCTAAGAAACTCTGTAATAATCTCAAACACGAACAAGATTTAAAATCGACTCTATTGACGTTCACTGAGCACTTAGTACGAGTTGCTACGTCTGGTCGAAACAATCATTGTTACTTACGTTTTACCCTTTTCAAGTATAATACAAGGTATGACCAAAGATAAAAAACAAAATGTGGAGTATAGAAAGCAATGTATAGATAAAAACTTAAACAATGATTGTTTTGGGGAAAACTCGTACTACTTAAAGTTATTGCGTACTCAGTACGAGTTTACCACGTTTTGTCAAAACAATCTTTGTTTACGTTTAACGTTTTAAAGTACAATGCAAGGTACGGCTAAAAATAGAAACAAAGCGTGTAGTACATGTTGCGATGGTAAAAACAAAAATGATTTTTTTGAGGAAGCAAGATAAACTCGTAGTAAACTTCAATACGAGTTTATTCCGTTTACTAAAAACAATCGTTGTTTACGTTTTCCATCATTGCAAAGTACGCTGCCACGCCGAAAGGGAAAGTTTCCGTACCGTAACCGTAACGTACAATATTAATTGCAATACTTGGGCCAAAACGTAAACAATAATCGTTTACAAAGGTAATAAACTCGTACTAAGGCAACGTTGAATAATAACGGTACGTTTCATGTCTTCGCACGTGCGATACTGGCTTAGTTGATTCGTCTTGCATTGCATAACATGCATTTTGTATGCATAAGTATCTCCTATTAATGTATGCGTCTTGAGGAAATTGCTCGGCACTAATTAGCGCATCACCGTACGCTCTGCTTTCCAAACCGTGACGTTAAAGAGCGAACATATATTATGATGTAATATTAATTAACCGTTGTATGTTTAATACTATAAAGCTGAAGAGATTATTTCTTTCTTTGAACGTGCTCATATCTATCGAATTAAATAAGTAGATTGTAACTGAGGAATGGCCGTGCTGTGACAGTCTTGGTTCGAACTTTTTTATTGATGGCAAGATGGTGAGAAAACTCCGATAGCGTGATTCAGAGTAGGTACTAGTGCTGCCATCTCTTAATGAGTTACAGAAATTGGTAAATGAGAAATGTTTTTGTGTGGGAGGCTGTAAAATGGCATGGGTATAACCTCGACGAGGCTTTTTAAAATTTCACGAGTAAATTAATGTTATTGTTTTAAAATTAAATAGTAATAAGTTGTTAAATTTAAGTTTATATAAATATAAGCATATCACGAAAATATCTTCCTATTTAAAAATAAGGTAACCTAAATGCGCATTTTCGTTACTGTTTGTACTGCTCAAAAACATTTTTGATCGAATGACAGCTAATGCGATGTTTGTGTTTTTAAACTGGAATGGCACGCACATAGATCTCGTAAATGAATGAAATTATTTAGGTTACCGATGACTGACAGATCGATTTACGATTGTAATCGATGAACAATGGAGTAAAGTGTATGAAAAGCTGTAAAGCCTCGTCTATAAACATTGAAAGTTGATTACATGTGCCATGTACCATTAGTACGAGTTTGTCTTGTTTTTCCAGACAAGATTGAGTCTTGTTTCTGCCCATACATCTACATGCAGCGCCCCAGCGGCTTGTTTAGGAACTAAAATTTACAGAAGGCATTTTTGGCAGAAACAAGACTCAATCTTGTCTGGAAAAAACAACACAAACTCGTACTAATGGTACTGAATATGGTTGTCAACTTTTTTTTTCAACGTTTAAAGTATATTGGTTGTAAAAGGTAGAAAAAAGTACGTATGTAGTAGTGATCGACTTTAGAACCCTAGCTATGTATGAGTTGCTTACAGAAACAGTTTATGGGGTTTTGGTGGTAGAGTGTGGTTGCCGGTTCACTTATATATGAGATTAATATCTTAATCCTCGCGAGTAGCAACTTATCTGTGATCAATTGCAGATTGAAACTCTGTTCTATATAGAGAAGCTTCACATGTCTATGGACTGCAGTGATCATTTATCATCAGATGGACTGCATGCTCATTTGCTGCTTCAATCTGATAAAAAAAACTTCACGTGACGTGACGAATTCATGTGATGACGGTACCTCCCACGTCGAACTACACTAACAGAAACATAAACGCTTTCTACACTCATAGCCCCATAGTAGGATATTCTCGTGTCGTGGTTGCCATGGACACACAAAGACGAATACACAAACACCCAGACCCAGAACAGAAATCTAAACTCATTCACATTTCTGTTTGGCCGGGGATCGAACCCGGGACCGACTGCGTGTCAGACCGGTATGGTGACCGCTCTGCCACACGGGTCGTCAAAGTCACCAGTGTCTCCCGTACACATCTGTAATTAATCCAGACAGGTTTGCCTTCTAGTCTGCTTTGCTATTTCGGAAGACTAATTTTGACCGTCGAGTGTCGAAAGAACGCATCAGCGCTTAATACTGTCTTCACGGGCGTAGCCAGGTTTTGATAGGAGGGGGTGTTAAAAAAAATGACTATTAATGACATTTTATGTCTTTATAGTCATTTTTCTATGTATGTAAGAAACCAACATATATCTAAGCTATTTTTAAGCTCTTTGGTGTTATTGAAGTCAGTTTCTATTTTTTGTTATATATGTCATGAATATTTACCATTTCGGGTGGGTCTTTGTAACTCAAGAAATAATATGTCATGGTGCAAAACAAAAAAACAAATAAGGAAAAAATAGATAAACGAATTTTGATAATGTATTAATTTAACTTTCAGGCTTTCGCAAAGGCGCTATCGCGACCAGCATTCTTCCCGGTTCCAGAAGCAATTCTAAACTTCCTGCTGCACGAAGAAAGAGCTATGATTATGACTAAGGGACAGCACGTCACACCGAAAAGAGTACTCGATTACGGATTTAAATACGATTATGACAATATTGATGCAGCTTGTAAGGAATTCGCGTATTTGTTTCCAGCGAAAAAGTAGATAAATATGATTATTTTCTTGTCCAAATTAAAGCTGGATTGAATTGGAATATTTTTTAAATTAGAAAGATATTTGTAAGTATTTCAACTAGTCGCATTTTGGGGTTTTGTCCGCTCCAGAAGATTGTACGCCTATCCCAGCGCATATTCAATTCTATAATTAAATATTGAAATGGATTCTCTACAAATATAAACAATCACTACCTCTTTTGATATCTTTGAATAAACAGACAAAGATATAGTTCAATACCGTTTTATATTAATCGAACTGATTTACTTTTTTGTTTCGTATTACACATTGTAAACAGATATTAAAAACGAAGTTTTCGATAAAATAAAAACGTTTGGAAACATGACAAATTCATACGTTGTCCTGATTTTTTATATAATTATTGTTATCAAATATCTATCGATAAGTAGTCGAACACTAAAGTTAATCAGTATAGAATTCGTATAAAAACCCCTCCTTATTAAACATTGGTATAAGCCGATTGACATTTTATACTGGTAGGTACATAATATTTAATAACAACCTTTATTTTTTGCAATAACCGAATTAGGGCAGTAAAAAAGCCAATCAGAACAAGTCCGAACGACATATTTGGTCTCTTGTGTACATATCCTTGATATTAAAAGTAAAAAACTTGCAAATTACGGCTCAAAGCAATGCTGTGTAGGTTTCCTGGTCATATCAACTGCCTTAGTTTGTATAATTGTTAATTACAATACCTAGTTCAAGCTTTAGTACTATCAATAAAACATTTTTTTTTTGAAAATTTTTGATTCAGTTTATCAAACCTCTTTTGATGTTGCTTAACTTTGTATATCTGTGGAGATCCTTAAGATTTATACATGCGAGGTTAAGCGAAGTTCGAGAATGTATAGGTATATCATGCACGAAGCGAAATCTCATAATTTCTTTAAAAAGTAAAGTAGTAATTTCTTCAATTTGAAAAGTAGACCCAAACAAAATTTATACTTTTAAATCGCTCCCTATCATGTCACCCGGAGGCGCACATTAAACATTAAAAAAAAAAAACTTGTACAATGTATAATTTTATCCAAAAAATGGCGTACGAGATGGCTGTTTTCTTCGGCACACGCAGACTGATATTTAAGATCGTATTCAGGAATCTGGGTTTATTTAGGGGACGATAAGTGTAAACAATTGATAACCTGAGACGTTGACACGGTCGAATGGTATAGATTATTTATTAATTAAATTGTTGAGTCTCATAATAAAAAGACTTAATAAAAACGTGACCGCAACGACAAAAAAGGTTTTTAACTCCAGTAAAAAGACGAATCGAATTATTTGTTTATGAATTGTCGCGTTTTTATCAAACATACTTACATAAATTGCAAGTTGCTGAACATATTAATTCTAGTACCAATTTTGTTTATAAAACTAAAATATCAGTTTTGTGGTAAATTAAGCATTATCTTATTAATAGCAGTTGGTTCATTAACTTTTGTGAGCTTAACATAAAATATTTTTTTAATGTTTTATATCTGCAAAATAATAAATTGAAACGCATCTAAAGTAAACTTAATATTTCCTATGAAACTCTCAAGTTAAGTAGGTAAATAACGGTTATCTATATAATGTAAAGTTCGTCTACATTTCCTATATCGTATACACACATATGCAATGTATACTCAATTATGCAATTCATGTTTAAATAACTTATCGTTAATAATAAATTTCAAGTGCTCCAAGTTTCAAAACATTTACGAATAAAATCTATTTATGGTTCTATATTATTAAATACGTCTTGATAAGCTAAGTTTGCAAGTAAAGTATATAAATAAATGCTTATGTAAGTGCGATAAGATGTAATATGTACTCTTTTGATTCACGATTTGTAGTTAATTATCTATGTGTAATTAACTACAAATCGTGAACCAAAAGAGTGTTTATTATTTAATTTTTACAACAAGTCCGATCGCCAGATCCGACCCGCCACGATTTCGGATCCGGTCCGCTGCACGCATTAGAGGGCGACACAATTTCATATATGGAATGAGTTTTTTGACGTAGTATTTAGGCTGTAAAAAACCATCTCTCGCTCGGAACGTTTTTTTTTTAGAACTGTTTTGAAAAAAATATTTTTAGCGGGCAGATCGAACCCAAGACGGACAACTTAATTAACATCCTTAAATTGGGTCCCCAATGGGTTCATTTTGCCAACCCACATATTGCAAATAAAAACTTCGTAATCTATATTATCATGAGTTGGCGATAAAAAAGCCAAAGTTAAGGTTTTTAAACTTGATTGATTAGGGCGTCTTTTTCTAGTCCAAATATAGGGGGCAAACTTTGTTAAATACCTATTAGAATTTCCTTTGCTATGTGGGAGGTAGAGGCTTGTATATTAAAATGTTATTTACTACATGTCTCTAGTTCTAAAAATAG
The DNA here is from genome assembly GCA_018249875.1 of Cecropterus toxeus. NCBI lineage: Eukaryota > Metazoa > Arthropoda > Insecta > Lepidoptera > Hesperiidae > Cecropterus > Cecropterus toxeus. The sequence goes on along the minus strand of DWNE01001701.1, from coordinate 9,246 downwards.
AAAATATGGTAATTCTACAAATCAATAGCTGATCAAGGTTATAATAAAGGATGATTAATCTAAAAATAATTTTAATGTGTAGATATTGTGAGTATTTCCCTTTTAACTTCACTTACTTGCATTTAGTTTTTTATAATCCTATTTAGCATATAGGTAGGTATATTTAATGTTAAGCTTACAATATTTTCGAATTGTTTCAAATCACCCGGTATTAATCGTAGATTGCTACAGACTTATTTGAAAACATTAATAACTTCGCAGGGCTACATTAGGTATCTATCAAGGGATAAAAAATATATAGAGAAAAAACTATGTTTGTCACCGCGTGCGCGATCTTTTTAGTAATTCATGTCTAGTTTAGTATAATAATTGTATTAAAGCACTACTCGTTTTTCTTGTTTCAGTTAAATATTTTTAAGCGGTTGGTTTTTCTCATAATTGGTATTACTTACTATATACCGATAGTTTTGTAATAGTTAACCATTAGTGGTTTTCAAGAACCTAAATATTATTAATGTTGGGTCGCATCGTCAGGACAATAAGAAAGCTGTTTAAAATGTTTATTGAAAATCGATCCATACCCTTAATTATTCTTCTGATACCAACTCGTTAATTGAAGTTTTCAACAATTCATTTTATTAGCAAGATTATGTCTTCTCCCTCCGGATAAATAATGTAAAAGAAAACTAGTAAGTCAAATACCTACTAGCATACGAGAAATCTTATAATTTATCAACTTTATATAATAAATTTATTTTAAGTACCTATACTCTTGTTAATAAACACATTGTTTTTGAATTGTTATTTTTATTGTTGGTTTTACAATCCAATATACTGAACCTAATAGATTCCTACATAGCTGAATGTTTTAGTACTCGAATGATTGTAACATGATTTAATACTATTTACTTTTAGTCTGTTTCATGTGTCCTGTGTGATTTTAATACAGCCAAACAAAATTTGATACTATAGACGTTCTCTAGACCAGCTGGATATGACTAAGTCTATACTAACTTGGGCTATTATTTACTGAGTTGGGCTACTAAAATTAAAACACATTGGTATACTTATTAAGTATTTTATTATAAAGTACAACATAAAATTTACATTAAAATTATTATAAATATTAAGTATATATAATGAAGTAAATATAAAAGCAGTAAAAAGGCCAGGGTTTTGTTATTAATTTAAATATCTATAAATCATAGGTAATTACAGCAAATAAATAGATAATACAGATCTCGTGAGCGTCGTAGTAGGTACACGATATCAAATGACCTACGATGTCTTTATAAACAGTTAATCGATTATTTCAAACCTAATTAATCATAATATCGCTTTATCTATCTTCCTGCAAATAAATTTTAATTGATGCTCCCCTACGACTATTTATAACATATTCTAAGTATACCTATACTTAGTTGGCAAGAATGTTTCATTCTTTGGTATTTGACTAATCTATCTACTAATTTGCATATATTATATACTAAAAGGCAGTGTGTAAAAGAAATATTAGACACTTCTAATATTGATTTAAATTTCGACACTAGAAGTTTCAACAGGAATGTAGGTATTATGGTTTTTACATGTTTTTATTTTACAGAAAATATTAAAATAACACGATAACAGTCAAATACCTTCTATACCTAATTAAAAATATAGTAATAATAGTAACCTATTCGGATGTATTCGGTCCTCGCCACGAATACTCGTCCATTCAGTATTTTTTTTTATCTCGAATCAAGGGTTTAAGTGTCTGCATTTGTGCACAGTGTTGCCTTATGCCTCATTGTTCGGCAAATTGGAACATTTTAGCGTTGCATTCGTTATTTTTTCCGCATCTCCTGGCCACATTTCTGTATTATTTTTCAATCTCTTAGATAAATTTAATAGATAATATTATTTATGCTGCGTAAATAAAAAGTTTTATAACAAATTCTAGGTTTAACAAATGACAACAGATGACCATCGATGATTCTCACAACTTGTAAAAAAACATGATAATTTCTAAAATTGGATTGGATCTAAAAAATGTGGATCAAATACGATTGAAATAATATTTATGGTCGATGACGTCGAAGTTAGAACAAAGAACGAAAAGTAGGGTAAGGTTGCCACCATTGGACCACTTATTTTTTTAAGAGGTAGAAGGTCTCGGGCTTACGATCATACCGTATGATCGCTTAAGGGTACGGGCCCGGCTTTCCCCATAGGCGAGAAAAGAAAAAAAACCCTCAAAAAGTACGTCATAGGTACATTACAATACATCACGTTTTAAAAATCAAACGATTCATTTCCAAAAATCTCAGCGGTCGATCCAAACCGATAGACCAATGACAGCAACCTTACCCTAAATGAGATTTATTCAGCGTCTTCAATGTCTTCACATCACGGTGCGTCTTCAATCTTCTGGAACTCCTCGACTAGGCGCTTGACGTATGAGCTGAGCATATCCTGTCGCATGCGACCAACGTCCAACACTTCCTCGTGGTTGGCTTCGGCGTCATGGTCGTAGCTCGTGACGCACTCATTCGTGATTAGGGAGAGCGCGAACACATTCATGTCGCAATGCCGCGCGGTGATCACCTGTTTGCATTCGTAATCCATTTTAAGAAAAGCAATTCGCAAATAACCTTAGAAAACATATCGTAGAAGATTTTATATGATGGTGGTAGTGGCTTGGCTTATTTTTTTCTCAATTGTATTGTCAAACTTTAGTGATATTCACAGCAGATATCACGCATGGAATATTCCACGATATTTTAACCTATTTTCTTTTTTTCTAGGAAGAAGACCTAATATGCATTCCTGTAAGTGCTTTAGCGTGAGTCCTCGCCTTCGAAGGCGAAAGTTAAATCTGCTGCCAATGGACAACATGGCATTTGTATGTATAATGGCACAAAAAGGCAAAAGAGTACCTACGCTTATTCGAAAAAAATCTGGGCGCTATAAATACGGTGTGTAGTCAGTCACAAGTTGAATTTGTTAGGTCTTCTAATTGAAAATACAGATTATGTGTTAAGCTAAAGCTGTAATTTGCAAGCTTTTACCAAGTGCCAGTAGGTCTATGGCCCCAGAACGCTACCGAATAATAAAACATTATTTGTGATGATATGATATGACTACCAAATTAATAGATAATAGCTTAGCATCATCTAGAAAGCCAGATGTCCTCAATCTTCATCGTGTTTTCAAGTTATTAGGAGTGAACCAGCAAGCATTTGGTATGTTTGACTATGGACCTCCCTCCCATCGACTATTACATTTAACAATAAAGACCAATATAAAGTAAACATTTACCTCATGCACTGTTGACATGCCCACAGCGTCCACACCGACCAACTTCAACATGTTGAGCTCAGCCACGGTTTCAAAGTTAGGGCCACCGAGACAGGTGTAAACACCTTCTCGCACTATTTGGTCTAGTTTCAGTTCTTTGGCTACCTGGCAACAAAAATAAAGGCGTATAGGTTTCTAAAAAACGCAAACAGATGTTTTTTTAGTATTTCATCCCTTAAAAATTAAATGCTGGAGACCCTTAAAAGAACAGTTTACCCATAATCTCAGCACTGGACTGTGAGTGTTCTTGAAACTACAAGCTTCGGTACGATCCAAGCGTTACTGAGATCATCTAAAGTAAAGCTACTTATAATATTTTGTACTCAATATGACGAAAACATCAAAAGGTGAAAAATCGCCATGTTTCGTCCGGGGATCCTTCGTTGTACCGTTCTGGCAGTGAGTGAGCAGACCCTTAGGCTAACTAAAAATAAAAAAGAGAATTTGCTGACGAACTCCAAAGGCGAAGAAATAAATAACTTTTTGTCTTTGCCTACTTAAAAATCTTAAACTTATGTATGTCATACTACTTACGCTGCAATAAGTTTGCGGTTTTTTATCATAAGAAGTTAAGTACACACTTAAACTGTAACCCTTGATAACCCTTTTCAGTTTGCCAATGAAGAGGGCATTGTAATAAAATAGGTACGTTCCTTTATAACTTTGTTTATGATTGTCATTTGCAATGTTGAAATGACTTGAAGAAATAGAAAATATTGCAGGGAAATTAGATAGTAGAAAGATTTTCATATCTTATGTTGGCAGTTTAGGGTCTTTGAATCCAAGGCATACACCTCCTTTATCAAATTGTTTTGAATGATGATAAAAATACAATTAAACAAGCTAAGTAGTTCTAAAAAACCTAAGAAATAGGTCAAATTTCTGATAATATTCATATTAACATTAGATGAAACTAGATGTTCATAGGAATCGTAGAAGGTCATATTAGTAAACACCAATTCGGCAGACCACGAACTACTATATTTAAAGTGCAAATTAATTAAATTTCAAATAACTTCGCTTGGATCTTACCGATGATATTTAAACACCTTATTCTTAATCAAGTTACAAAAAAAACACATCAATCGTCATCATTCATCCCTCGTTCATCCCTTTAGGCGCTAGTTACCATACATACACAAATTAACATCCCCCTTTTTGTACCTTAACGATTTAAGCAATCATTATCGTCATCATCATCATCATCATTCATACCTCGTTCATCCCTTTAGATGCTAGTTACCACGCTACACTCAGGCACACAGACACAAATAAAGCTAAGAGGGAGTCTTCTTTGATATTGAGATGAAAAAAAATTGATACCTTAACGATTTACGCTTACCTCTTTAGCGATATTCCTGAATGCATAATTGTAAGCCTTGTTCATGGGAGGGAAGCGAGGTCCGAAGCGCTCATCGTTAGGGCCGTGGAGAGGGTTGTTGCCAGCGAAGCCCATCATGTTGATGTGATCCTTCACAATCATCAAGTCTCCAATTTTATAGTTTGGGTTCAGACCACCAGCGGCGTTGGTTGCTATCAATGTTTTGACGCCGATAAGCTTCATAACGCGAATTGGCAAGCAGCACTGGAATAAATAACTTTATTATTTACATAATTTTGGCTAGAACTAAGGCTAGTTAGTTAAGTATGTAACTACACCTATCTAGATGCACTTATTTATCTATTGGTTTTTTTTAATATCTGCATTATAAATAAGCATTTCATACATAGCTTCATGTCATGTAAAAGTATTCCATACAAAGATTACAACGTTTAAGTTTGGTTAAATATATTTGATATTTAAAAATATAAATAAAAAATGTACTACTACGTAATCGTCTATTTTTCTTAAAATATATTTATCGTGATGGAGATATACGATCTTACCTACCTAATTGGCTATTCAACGGTTAACAAAAACTTGAACTGTTCCCAGCTGTTTTGATAAGCGATAAGAATTTATCATATGAATGGCCTTAGAAGAGCTACTAATTGCATTATTATACTTGAGAAGATACTATTATTTACTATTTTATTCCTACGGTTCCGGTTATAATTTTACCAATACTAATAGGTATTAGTATCTTGATTCGCCCTATCTTCTGTGTAAAATACAATTTTCAAACCTCATTTACCTACCACCAAATTACTCCCATCCATCTAATAAATATAGCCAAAAAAAAACAAATATCAGGCTCTTCGTTTTGAAATTTCGTACAGTACTTTACAGGTGGTAGGAGTCTATTTAGTTCAGCTCCGAAGGCATTACCGGCACTACGTTAAGCACTGCATTATTACCGAAGCTTTAATCGCTTTAATGCATCTGAAGTCGACCTCAAGACTAATCTTATCCGGCGTTGATTACTGATGTCTATGGTCCTCAATGGCCATTTAGCATCAGATGGCATGCATGTCTATTTACCAATTATCTTAGTACATATATATATAAATTACGTGACACGTTGTTTGTCTGGGCTCATCTTCTAAACTACTGAATCGATTTCAACAATTTTTACACCGTGTGCAGTTTGATCCAACTTAAAAGATAGGACAATTTTACTTTTTTCTTTTACTAATTTAAAACACTTGACATCTAATTTGGAAAAAATAATAAACAAACTTAATAACAAATAATAGAGTAAATCCGGGAAAGATGCGTGAATCGTTGTTTCTTCGGGAATTGCCACAACTCTATTCAATGATGGGAAATTGGTACTAAGTACCACACCTTTTTTTTTAAATGCCCAACAAAGTGGGCGCCTGCTAGTATATATAAAAAAAATATAATACAAAGAAAGATTTGTTTTTACAAACCGACATAACAATTTTATTTTAATTATATAAGTACGTAGGAAAGATCTGGATTGGCTGATGCAAGAGGCCCGGACGACCCCCAGCGGAAGGTTATCGTTTGTTTAGTTTCAGAATATATAAGAGCAAACCACGCATTAAGATAAACTGACGTGAACAGATTATTTTGTTGACGGTTTATTCCTCCGCAAATATATTAAAAGAAATGGTCAATACACATTATCTACAAGATAAATAAAACTGAAGCCTGAATGATTCCAAATTAAAGGATTTTTCTATGATTGTATTTGCGTAGTTCTGATAATAAAATATTTATAGGTATGGTTTACCCGTACAGTTTGACCGGGAAGGTTCTGGCAAGAATTAGTTCTTGCGAACTGTTATTTACATAAGCTGATTGTCATATGAGGACTTGTAACATATTTGTAACTGATTTTAAGTGTAATTTCTGTTGGATATGAAGTTGATTACAGATATTCGGAAGAACCTTTTTCGCAGATACAATTGCGACAGAAATGTGAGAAAACATTGCTATGCCTACAATTATTACAAAACATATATTTTTATATTAAATTCTCACCTACCTATTATACATTTTTTACGCAGAGAAATCTCAATGAATACCTATGTTATATTACTTATATGTATTATGTTAAACTTTCGCCACCCGCCGAATGCCTACTTTCCACACGTAAATAAACAACTTACATGATTGAACCAAATATGTGCCCATTTGTTGTTTCGATGTTTCAGCTGATGATTAATGAATAAGTGACAATAAAACAAAACGTACATTATTGCATACAAGAAACTTGCCGTGACTTTATATTACTTTGTTTTAGATTATTAAATAATTCTGTAATACTTAATATTTACACAGATGTTTATAATGTAATGCAATAAATAGATTAGCAATAATTTTCAGGAATTATTTTCACTTATATTTTCATTTATATTAATCCATACTATACTATCATGTTTATGGACAAAATAAGGCGACGTAAACAATATATCATTAAATTACACAAAAACCCTAACGGTAAAAAAAAATAATAAGCATTTATTAAATCCGTGTAGTATTTATACGAAAATGCCCATTTCTTATACGATTATGAAAAAATACATACTTTCCAAAGAGGATATCCTTCATAATAGTGGAACCGCCCTTGCATTGCTACCACAGGAACTCCCGCAATCTTTCCGAAGACCAACCTTCCGTGGTGCCCTTCCACTGTGCTCACGGGGAAGTTAGGAATATCTTCGTATGGAATGCATTCCGTATTTGTAATATTCTCCGCCAGTGATCCTGCGTTTAAATATTATTTTAATAATAAGGATATTTTAAATAATAATGATGTAAAATAAATTATTATTGATATCATTTTGAATCTGATATCTGTAAGCCATTTAAGCGATATAAATATTGAACTACAAAAAAAACACAATATTGAATCAAAATTTAATACATATTGTGTCATCGGTACATACCTACAGATAAAATAAAATGTCGTGTAAATGGAATGTACCAATGTAATGTCGAATTATTATTTCACGTATACTACCAAGTACTTGCTAAGACTTGGGTTTCTACAGTAGGTTTAAATCAATTCTTAGTCATCCTATTGGGCTGTTATAGGATTGCCGAGCTCTCTCAGAATGGAGAATGACTAGAGTTTATACGACTAGTGGACTTATTTAAAGAACTTACAGGTGTGTAGTTTTCATATGATGTTTTCCTTTAACGTTAAATCAAGTGATTATCAACTTATAGTACACACATATCTTCGACAAATCCGAGATACGTGACTGGTACTCGAATCTTGGACCTCAGAATGAGCAGCCAAGTACAAAGCAATAGATATTGCAAACATAAATATGAGGAACATATTATAAATATTTCAAGTAAATAAAACCTACTATTATTATATTGTGAACCTACCTCAAACAACTAAAGTAGTTATGTACACATGAAATTACTTCAAACCACACAAAATGTTGATTAAAAATTCTCGACACATGAGATGAAAGACAGAACATGCTATATAATTGAAGCAATAGATACCCTCGTTCCAATACGAACCCATCCCCGAGCCACAAATGATTCCTATCCGGGGCCGGATCGTTATTCTCGACAGCAGGAAGTTCGCCGTCTCGAGCAAGGTCTCGTATGAGTACCTAGAATAAAATTGATCCATTAAATTCTAAAATTATATTCTGCACATAGTTTTCGCTGGGAAGTAATTCGTGCATGCAATTCAATACTACGGCGGATGACTAAAGGAGATACCTATTTATTCAATCTAATCGTTACATCCTAATGAAAGAATAAGTTTAGATTTGAATATATTTGAAAAGTAAAGCCAGTATCGTCTGATTAGGTGATCAACGCCCAACTATTTCCAACATTTTTCCACTAATTGCCTAAGCATAACCACTAAAGCGACCGACTTAGTCCTCGTTTCAGACAAAATGAATTTTTGATTACACATTTTTGGAATGAGCCGTTTACCTTTCATTTGATACCCATATTGTCATGATATTAAAAAAGCTGTCCCTTCCCCCTTTTTCACTATTTACAGGCGCCATTTTTAAAAATCAAATAGCGTATATCGCTCTACGCACTAAAACGATGCCAGTGATATGCTAAAAATAATAGTCCCCGACGCAGGCGGAAAAAAAATACAGAAATCATCAATACTTTCTCATATTTTTGTGTTCTAATTACGCCTATGTCAGCTTATCGTAAAGTTCTTGTTACATATTGTTAAAGGAAAAAATGATTCAACAAATGATTCAAATTGCAAGTGAGGCGATGACATGCACTTTTAATATCATTCAAATTCCATTATCATGTTTTTAAAAGTTTTTCTATCGAACTATATGAATCATGTGTATACATAAAACTTTGAACTGTTTATTTCATTAAAATCTTGTGTTTAATGTATGAGATTTTTTTAAAGAATGGGATAGCAAATGAGCATGCAGTCCACATGATGGTAAATGGTTACTGTCACCTATGGACATCTGTATATAGAACAGAGATTCTATCGGAAATCGATCACGATGCGTTGATACTCCCGAGTATTAAGATGGTCG
>DWNE01001700.1:0-21004 GCA_018249875.1 Cecropterus toxeus | reverse complement strand
CTCACAAAACTCACTGTGCAATCTGTATCATAATCGTTGTCTATCGAGAGCCCTGAATCTTCTTACACAAATACATAATCCCAAAGGAATTATTAAACTCCAAATTATACACATTCTGTGCCTTTGTAATATAATAATGCAAATGATATAGGAGAATAAGTTAATAAATGTACAATACATTTAATGCAGATCCTAATCTTTTACAAATAAGTATGACTTTCTCTAATAATTTTCATAGCATATAGTATAAAACACTACAATCGTTAAATGTATATATTACCAAAAAATCAACTTTATATTTCATACTTTTCAAATAAATCTAAATGTTAGAATGCTACTATGCACCACATTCACACTCATTTTGTCAAAGTGTTAAGGGGTCATCCATTAATTATGTCACAAGATAGGGGGGAGGGAGGGGGATAATATAGTGACATGGTGTTACAAGGGAACGAGGAAGGGTCATAAATTTCGTGACGACACATTTCAAATATATGTAAGTATTAAAATCTATAATTTGAGAGTTGCTGTTTTAATTTAATGATTCAATGTGTAAAATTGCAATATGTGACGTCGCACTAGGAAGGCGGGGGGTCTCTCTCACAAATTTGACCAGCTGTGACAAGGACGGGAGAAGGGTCAGAAAGTCGGCAAATTCCTGTGTGGTATTTATGGGTGGCCACTAATCCCTGCTGTATTTTCATTTGTAGGGTGTCTTGAGGAGAGACACATAATTCCTCAAGTAGTCCTCAAGGGCTGTTAAGGCTTGTAGACTTGAATTAGTTAATTCTATGTGGGGTCGATTATAAGTGTTCATTGACGGCAGTTGCTACTAACCATCAGATAGACCGCTCGCTCGTTTGCTATCGCTACTAAAAAAACATACAAAATCTACAAATATTAAACTTACTGTAGACAACTATACATTTCAAATTATTATATCATTCATCTATTGCTCTACAAGCTAACTAACAGTTAACAGGATAAACGGTTAAGAAGTTAGACGCATGTAAATTTATTCTTCTGAATCAAGAATCAGGAGCGAACGATGAAAAAAGTTATCTTTTTTCGTTAGATAAAGTTTTACTTTCCAAGTATATAAAAAACGTTATTATACTCACAGACAAAAGCCTCCTTAACTTCGGTTCATCCATTTCCAAAATTAGTAAATACAATAACGTATATAGTTGAAGAATTTCTACTGTATTTTCGTTAGTACACTTACGCATAAAAGTTTCGTCAAATTCGGTTCAGCCATTTCCAACATTAGTGAATACAGTAACATATATATATATACAAACATCCTGATATTCTAACACAGACAATCAACTAGTTAAATAAATCGTAAATACATATTCATATTGTAGTTCAGTTAAAAATTATTCCTACAGAGTATTGACATATAAATACTACAATTGTATTATTTATTCTGTACAGTGTTGGATAAATCAAACGGTGTTGGCACGGTCGCGTTCGCCATCGGGCCGGCCCTGACCTCTGCACTTGCATAAGGCATGGACCACATTAGACAGTTTGACACCGACAACATTCATGTGTCCTTGACCTTATGTCGTATTATAAGTCCCTTATAAAAGCTATTTTTAGGGACCCGTACACAATGGGTTAAATTGGAAACCTATTAAAACATTCCGCTATCCGTCTGTCTGTCACCAGGTTATATCGCATGAACCGTGATAGCTAGTCAGTCGAAATTTTCACACATGATGTATTGTTGTTGCCGCTGTAACAACAAATACTAAAAACAGAAAAAAAAATGAAGCGGGCTCCCACACAACAAACGATTTTTTTGCCTGATATTAATGATACATACAGACGGAATATTTGGTTATAAATTATAGTGTATAAATAGTAATAAAAAACAAATCGTTTTCAATTAAAATAAATTAAATATTCAAAGGGCTATACAACAAACGTGATTTTTTACCGTTTTTTATAGGTAGTAGGGAACCTTTCATGTCCGAGACCGACTCGCAATTTACCGATTATTATACAAAGCTCTGATTCCAATTTTTTATGTAAAAAAAACATATCTGATTACATATGTGTAAAAGTTAGACATTTTTAATGTGATTTGAACCTAAATGTAACTGCAGAGGTAAAGGTCAGAGCCTTAAGAAACATATATTGGAACTGACTTGTCTTTGTTACAATATTATCAGAATATTGCATGTATTATTCACAAGTATGTATCTGATCTTACAAGACCAAAAAATTTCGCTGCAAATCGCTGCACTTTGCATGACGCTAAAATAAATGTATCGTGGCCCTTGGATAAGAGATTACTAAATATTTTTGTTGTTATTATTTACTACTGTGAAGATAAATAGATAAAGTGAAATTGAAATATCTTATAATTTAAACATATGATATTGCGATATCGATTGAGACTGCACCATTTTTGAACTTATAGTCGAAATCCCAATATATTCCGAAAAAATGGCCTTACTCAATTTTACCCAATAACTCTGACCGTTTCCTATTCAAGGACTTAAGTATATTGTGTCACATTTTATTAGTATTCTTACATGACAATTCGGAAGTTATACTGCATAGACGTAAGTGTAAAAGCATTTACAATTCCCTGCAATTTTCATTGTTATGTTTGTTACAAACAAAAAAATGTTGAATTGTTACCTTGTCACTTTCATATCCATTCTGTTTATGCACTACTTCACCAGATGTAGAACTTTTGCACTTGCTTCTTAGTCCGAAAGCTGAGGTATACGTTATCCCTCACTATACAGTCCGAATATCAGTCCTGCAACCCGAACAAGGGTGTCATGATGGCGCCCGCGTCGCGCAGGGGAGCCTCCATCGGTCGCGGCAGCGGCCCGCGTTCGTCGCAGTAGATGTACGGCAGGCGGAGCACCCAGTAAGCTGAGGCGCTCAATTTTAGGGTCGCTTCACCCACCGGTTGCGGGATGAAGACGGGTCCACCGGCTACTGGTTGTATCTGAAACGAAATATTACAATACTTAGATAAGATAACAGCCTCTCAGTTGATTTTTTTAAATATATCTTTCGGGCGTGCAGGTGTTTTCGCGGAGTTTTGCTTCACCGTTAAATAAAATAACAGTTATTTTGTAATGCGCATAAAACTTTGGAATGTCATACTTGTATGGCTGGGATTCGAACCTCGGCCTGCGCCAGCGCGGCGTGGCGCGCCGGGCACGCGGCGTACAGCGGCGGCGGGGGGTACCTTGGGGTCGAGCGTGACGTGCAGCGGCGCCTTGGGCGTGACGACGTGCAGGCGCGCGGCCTGCGCCAGCGCGGCGTGGCGCGCCGGGCACGCAGCGTACAGCGGCATGCGGGACGCGGCCAGGCGAGCTCCCAGGGCTGCAGCCGTCGCCCCACCGCCCCCAGACACTACCGTGTCCGGCGACGACATCATGAACCTGCAATGACACCACTTATAAGGCCTTATTTCAAAGTCAACGACGACTAGGGCCTCAGCAGCGGTAGCATGACTATAGATTGCGGCACGCCTCGCGCTCTCTATTTTCGGAAATAATTCAATAGAAGTATATATAACCCCGTCCCATCTATCATAGAGATACAATACAGAAAATGCTACTCGTTCTATCACCGCTAAATAAGTAGAATACATAAAATGTACAATGTTCATACTGTACACAAGTTAACACACTTCGAGAATAAGGCATAAGGACATTTTTGTATAAAACAAATGATCTACGGTTGTATAAAAACGATATCCACTTCTAACTACATTTTACGTATTATTAATTAAGTCAAACGTTGTAATTTTTGATTCTGATATAATTAAAGAATACCTGTGACCGCGTGCGCACTCATATTCAAACCCAATGAAGATCTTGACGGTAGTAACGTGGTGTGGGGTGCCCCCCTTGCCGCGCCCGCGCGAGCTGGTCGTACGCCACGCATTCGCTTGCTCCACGCTGAAACACGAAATAATAAATACCTTAATATTTTTATATAAATATCATAATACAATTCCCTAATTCCCATGCTAAAACTACTGTATATGAAATTGACAAAGTATCAAGAATATTTTCTTAAGAAATATTTTTTTTATTTATATTGTTAAAGAATTCAATGTTCAATTTATTTATTTGAAACCTCGAGCGCCATGCCATTGTAAGTCGAATCAAACATCCTATTGACCGAGGACTAAGCCAAAAAGGTAGGCTACATTATCGATATATGTTTGTTAGATCACGCTTCATAATGCTTCAATTCCTAATGCTAGGTCATATGTACATATAACCTAACATTTTGACAATAACCTAACCTAACCTAAATTACATTAACTTCAATTCTCGTTTATATAAACTATCCAAACCTTCAAAAAATAACATTTCAAAATAACATTACCCTCGCTTATCAAGTAAGAACGCCTAAGAAAATATGTATATACCGCACGGTACAGTCCCAGGGCATCAGGTAGTTGGTGTGGTTGAGGAAGCCGGGCTGCAGGTGCTCGGGCAGGCCGGCGCTGTGCGAGTACAGCGAGGAGGGCCCCAGGCACAGCAGCGCCCAGCTGGGGAACGCGGGCAGCAGGCCGGCCGGGCTGCCCGCGTGCAGCATGCCCGGCAGGTACTCCGTCGTCGACGGCTGCCGGCTTATCACTTTCTCTGGAATGGGTTGCTTGAGTTGAGCATTCATGTGTGGGGGGGGGGGGGGGGGTTGAATTGATTGTGGAATGTCGTCGAAATATGCATGCTCGGATATGAATATTTTGCTTATTGAATAGGGAGCTATATAGGTAAAAAGTAGCCAAAGTCACAATTACCTCGAATCGGTTTAAGTTAACGTACATTAAGCAAATGTAAAATACTTTTTTCTAAGAAACCTTCATCTAAGGTACTTTTACTTCTATTTTATTTTCACATTAACAGGAGCGTTACACTCTTCTATGTTTAGTTTTCTGTGTAAGGATGTTGTAAAGTGTGGTAAGTAAGAAGTACGTTTACATGACGTGCTCCAGTTTAGTCCTCAGGAATAGCAAGGATTCTATGGACGATTTCCTTTAGAACCATATACTTACCTGGATACCATTATAAACGTCCATGAGGGACAGTTGCCTCCTCTCATCAAATGACCTCTATCCTCGTTTGCTATCTATATATTTCTAACTGAACCCTGCGAGCGTTATTACGCCAACATATTATATGTATGATATGTACAATATACTGTACCTGAAGCAGGCTCCTCAGGCACAACAACATCGAGAGTTGAGTGAGCAGAAGACACCACATCATCGTCTTCGTCTTCCTTCTCGGAGCCCGGGGAGAGCTCGTCGGGGGACCAGGGCGAGCCCGCGCGCGCGCCCGACTCGCCCGAGCCGGCCTCCGCCTCGCGGGACTCCGCCCCTTCCGTAGGCTCCTCTGACACGCCCTTCACTGATGCCGCCCTGGATTACCAGAATGGATTTTTTTTAATACTATAGTCAGAATCATACATTTTAAAAACCTATGATGAGTAGTGAACAGAATAGATAGATAAACTTGTAATAGAAAAAATAAATAAATCTACAGTGGATATTCATGCACATTCCTTATAAAAAAATACGTTCTTTTTTACATATATATAGATCTAAAAGTTTCTGTTTTCTCATGTCAATTTAGGATTGCATGCGAGTCTCGCACTAAACCTTTGATCACAAAACTACTGTAAAATCTAACTATTACCAACAATTCTTCTTAATCATAGGAGGAAGAATAGATAAGAAATAGAAATAGAATTCTTATAACTGTTATTGTGTCAATGTACTCACCTAAAAGAGGGAGTGGAAGGTTGGAACACAGGGAACTGCACGCTCTGCAGCGTGTGGCAGTACGCGCACTGGTCCGCGGCCAGCTCGTAGAACGTGTAATTAGCCTGCGGGCACGAATACGATGTTATATACTATTAATGCTATAATACAATATTTTAAACACCACCTAACAAATAGTAACATGTTATCAAATAAACTGTTTCATGCATAAATACTAACCAAAGCTGAAGTCGAATATTCCAAAACTATATGAAATTATTTCATTTAAATATATAAAATTCTATATTGATTGGGTCTATACAACTTTTAGAGCTGATAACAATTACTTTGCTACTTTATAAAACGTTATCATTTAATGTGAATTCCAAACTGGCGTCGAATGTAACAAAAGTGTGCATTTACCCCTGCTCTTAACCATCTCCATCGCGGCATCATCTATTCGTTATAGTTCGTTCAATTTAGGCGCTTGCAAAATCCCTCGGCTTCGACCAAAACTTCGGTTAATTTTGGTCAAAGCCGAAGGTCCTGCTAGAAGTGGTGTTTTTGCCGAAGGTGCTCGTAGCCGAAGATTCGGTCGGATACTATCTAATACAAAGAAAACTTGTCGACGACGAAAACAAGTAAGGTTAGACAGTTAGATACACCATATATCATACACCTGCACACATTAGATACACTATACACCTGCGGTACAACACTATGCAATGAGATATACATACATCTGCGGTACAACAATAGCAAATCTTGTCATTACTTTTATTTCAATTACCTGTTTAACGCTGTAAGGATCGTCGCGCGAAGTTCTCGTGCGGCCGCAGTTGCACGCGCACACGTACACCACGCCCGACGAGTGCTCCTTGCTGCTCTCGCTGGAATCGTAGTCAATTCGTTTTTAAGAGCACAGTCATATATCAAGGATAACAGATTAATAGTTCAAGGGAATCTTATTTAGAATTTAAAGCCAGAATGCATCATAATTAAATATTAAAAAGTCTTTCATTAATATAAATGAATATTTGGATTAACTCCGAACATACAAAAATTAACCGGAATATTTTTGAGCACACGCACGTGATTACTGAGTGACTTCCATCCATCCATCCATCCATCTATTCTATGACTGCATACATATGTGTGCAGTCGGATGGACGTCTCTCAGCGGTCCTACATTGCAATATATATTGCACGAACGTAAGCAATGATCGTTTATTTGAAACACAATAAAATCGCAGTGCGGGCTCTGGTCAGAGTGCACACTGACTGTTCGGGGTGCACGCAGACGTGTCCGGTGAGCGAGCGCGCGGCGCACAGGCGGCGCGGGCGCCACACGGCGGCGCAGGCGGCCCGAAGCCGCGCGCGCGCGCCGCCCGCCAGCGGGCCGCGCGCCATCGCCTCCAGCACGCCCAGCGCCACGCCCACCTGTTCGCATACACACGTCAAACAAATGGACCCCGTGCCGGTGCCGTCACCATACCGGTCTGACACTGCGTGTCTCTGGTCCCTGGATCGATCCCCGGCCAGACAGAAATGTGAATGATGTTTTGATTTCTTTTCTGGATCTGGGTGTTTGTGTGTTCGTCTTTGTGTGTACATGGTACCCACGACACGGGAGGATCCTACTGTGGGGCTATGAGTGTAGAAAGCGTTTATGTTTATGTTTACTCTAAGTGTCAAAATTTCAGGCACTCTAACAAGTTTCCTAGTTATATTTCAGTGGCACCGCCGAGTGCTTATCCAAAGCATTACCAGGCAGTTAGGCAACTTATTCCGCATTAGGGGTGGCAAGGCTAACAACCATAAGCTTATCAAACCTCTTACTACCAGATAGATGCTCATTCGCTATTTCTACTTGATACTATAAATAATAAAAAAGTACAAAAATTATATTATTTCTGTTCTAAAACGTAAAGTACGAAATAGTCTTTACTCTATACCAGAATTTAAACTTTATTCAATTAAATTTATTTCAAATTAATGTACTGACATTGTATAATACATACATAAATTACATACCTTGTGAGCATGATGGTCACTGGAATAGTGAGATGGTAGACCTTCGGTATACGACGCCTGTGCTATCGGCAAAACCTACAAAAACATTCGAAAATTAAAATACAATACAATAGTGTAGCTTGGATAGCATGCTGCGCATCAGATAATATGTACATCTATGTTTCAAATGTATTTATAAGAAGCATCGTAAGGATCTTTAGATAAATAATTTATCTAAAGATCCTTACTAGGCCTGCATTATAAAATGAAAAGGCGAACTTACACAATATGTTATCTATCAAACCTGAATAAAGTAATTAGTTCTGAACACCTTACAGATATCATACCTTAGCACATCTAGCCTGCGAGAACCTGACATCAGTAGCGAGAGCGTCGAAGAGCGCCCCAAAACCCTCCTGGTCTTCATCAGTGCGAACTGGTGCATCTTGCAAATACACGGGTGTCAGAGCCTGGGCGGCAGCTCGCCATGATGCCGCGCTAGGAAGCTGGCAAAAAAAAGAAATTGAAAGTTTTACCTATTGCACTGGACTTTCCTGGGCATTGTGTACTATGAATGTCTTTTGTAATGATGAAAAATGAAATGTATGTAGAAAGAGAAACTTTTCCAGATATAGTCAGCAGTTACGAGGCAACTTTATAGGGTAAATATTGATTCGAAAAAATTAAAAAAAACATTTACTTCGTTGTTTTCAATTGATACCCAAAGATTTTTTTAACTATTTTTAAATCATTTATCAAGTCACATAAAAAAATCGCATAAGGTGACAGAACAATGTTTCTTCCTTTCTTACTACCGAAACCCACCTCAAAGAACGACGTACTCATCGCGTACTTCCCGACATTGTCGTCGAATCCCTCGCCAAAAGCCAGGTCCACGTGTCCTTGCAGGAACTGTGCGAAGGTAGGCCTGTCTGCCGGCGGGGCCAGCTCGCCTGCAGCACACAGCTGCACGAGACCTCGGAGGAGGGAGCTCACGTCACGAGCGTGGTCGTTGTGCTCCTCCGCGCTTATGTATACGAACTCCTCGTTCTTTGGTATCGCGAATAGGGATTTAGCGCTGTAGAGAAAACAAATATAACAAT
Organism: Cecropterus toxeus; assembly: GCA_018249875.1. NCBI lineage: Eukaryota > Metazoa > Arthropoda > Insecta > Lepidoptera > Hesperiidae > Cecropterus > Cecropterus toxeus. The sequence goes on along the minus strand of DWNE01001700.1, from coordinate 12,133 downwards.
ATTCTACATGGCAATTATGATAAGTCAAAATGATAAATTGAAAATAGAATCTCCTTGAACAACGATAATTTTGAATATATGAAATAATTTATTAATTCACTTATTTAATAAGTACGATTTTATTTTGCATAGGATAGGATGACAGTACAATGACCAATAGTTTAAATACAATAATGCTACCCTTGCTGCATAGTCAGAAGGATTAAAATTATCTGTATAAGACATCAGACCTTATACAACCAAATGTAATTATCATAATCGTAATTATTAGTAGATTTTTAAATTATCATCTATAAAATAGGCAGGAGGTTTTATATGCAACTGTGTCTATAACTACTTTTAAATGTAGATTGAAAGAGCAACCAGTATTTTATAGCAGATGTTACGAGAAGTTAAATAAATATATTCATGTTACTGTGTTATCTCACCAAACATTAGTAATAATCCTGGACTTGCGCAGTATGAAATATAGTTGGTCTTCAACTGAGTGCTCGAGCTTCTTCAGCGAGGCGGGTGCGCGGCGCAGCGGGGCGGGCGCGCGGCGGCAGTGCAGCAGCAGGCGCGGGCAGCACGCGCGCCCGTGTGTCTGCCACGCCCCGCCCGCGTTCGACGACCATAGCGCTGTACTCGCTTGCGATGCTACTTCTGTTCTGGATAAGAAATATTCCATTATGATGCAGTAAGTACAGCTGTTTTGTCAGTACTTCATAATAGTTAGGGCCTGTCCATGGCTCGAAAGGGGGAAGGGGTCTATAAAAGTCACGAAATATCACAAGAGGGGAGGGGGGGTTATATATCAGAGGGAGGTAGAAATATATCATGTGTATTTATTTTTTAGGCAAACGCGGGAATACTCAACCGGATACTAGCATTTTGTTTGTTATTTTTATGTCAGTCAAACCTTTCTTTCTACCTCTAAATGTTATTATTGTAGTCTTCAATTCTCTATAATAATATTTGATGATACTTATACTTTGTATTTTATAAATATTAAAAAATATATATATATTCCTTGTAGGTACTATACAATTCTCGTGATATACGGAGAGGTAGGAGAGGGGGGGGGGGCAGTTAGTCTTCACCAAGGGGTAAAAAACATCTCGTGATTAAGGTATGGCCTCTTACTTACAGACTTGGAGAGTGATGAAGATATTAGAGATGGATTTGTTTAAGAGACAGAAAATTGTTATAAGATTTTTTTTTTTTATGTCATACCCCAAGAGTGAACAATGTTGGGGTCATAATAAATTGGTTCTAAAGAAATAGGTATACGGAATAAGTTAAGAGTCTTACTATACTATATACATCCATTTACCCGCTTACTTTCAGATACAATGCATGTTAATATAATTTTTATATTGTACAGAAGGGGAATAAATGATTACCCAAGAATTTAATAAAGTTGTGGCCTTTATATGATCATGGAATATTGACATATTATATTGTTTACAAAAAGAAAGTTCCGATTTCAAGTTATTCCAGATAAGCTATGTTTATTAATTGAGAAAAAAACTATTTATTGTTTACCAAATACTATTGTTCAACAAATACATTTTAAAAATAAATAATTGATATAAATTCATATTCATTGATTTATCTTTGTTACCTCTAGTTGCACAAGTACAGATATCAAAAGAAATATAATATTAATGTACAGTTTACCGTACACCAAGTATTATATTTAAATTAAAGTAAATATTGTATTTAAAACTGATTTTAATGATTGACACTGATTTAATGAAACTGCTGGACTGTGAATGATCATTGAGCACACAATATACGCGGTTGTCATACTTTCATGAACTGTCTCGATGGCGGAATTGCGCTGATGGTGCAATAAACTAAAATGCTTTGTACACAAACTGTACAATTAAATTTTCAACTAAGTCCTATTTAGAATTTAATTTTTTGTATATTGTTCTAGATTAAAAATTATTCATACCTATATGCATCAATAGCTTTAAACAGCTGAAGGTAGTTGAGATCAAAAACAGATGTGGGGTTTGAGAGAACCACTATCTGACACAAGTGGAAGATCAGAGCCATGGCCTTGCAGGACTCCATGGCCAGCTCGCCCGAGGCCACCAGCCAGTGGGTGGCATCAGCATCCTTGATGGTGCTAGGTGACTTCTCATTGAGGTTTTCTGCCAAGTCTACCAGCCGTTTAGTGTCCAGGTATGTGATGGCGTGTAGAAAAAGTATACCTCGCCTCTCATCCCAGTGGCAATCAATACCATTCTGTAACAGATAATTTAACACATACATATTAATGCCTATACACATAAATAATAAAAATGATATTGTAATAATAATCCTGCATTTAGATAGAAATGTAACATACATTAAATCAAAAAATATATTCTAAATCAAAATAAGTTTTGAGACGTCTTCATCTTGCTATAACCCAATGAATTGTAAAAATCGCTAAACATTAAATCCATTATAAAAATAAATATGAATAGATTCAGCACCAATTTATAAACTTTCATAATAATAATGGAAAATAAATTCACAATTCGAAACGTACGTACGATACATATTTAAAGGTAACAGGTTATTTTTGGTATTCATGAACAATTTCAATGGAATATTTAGAGATATTAGTGTCTATTAATACTAACTTCATCACATTGAACTGAATGCAAGAGCGGAGCAGTTTTATTCGGATACCGGTACGGCGACTTTCCTATCACTCCGACCACTACTATTCGTTGCTTGTTGGAGAACTCTGGGATATCTTTTATTGAGAACACTTTCATTGTGCTCTATTATTGCTATAAACAATCGTAAGTAGCTTAAACTTTATTTTAAAAAGCGAGTTTTAATAAAATCTTAACATAACCAGTGTTTACAAAATATTATGTTGTCAATGTCACTTGTCATATTCTCATCTGTCATTTTAGATTGACGTTAACACTTTTTAAGCTGTACATGATTTTTAATTATACTAAATTCAGCCACAGTATTTCTAAATTAAGTTCCTATTTCTTTCATATTAATGAAAACTATACAAACATAAAAAATATATGTAAAACGCAATTTTATATGTAGGTTCTAATATACAAACTATACATATTATTATTATAACGTATATATAATAAGAAAAATAATAAGCTTCATTTAAATAACAAGCAGTAATGTATTGACGAACGGATGGTGACGTCATCAATTGTCAAAAAATTGTCACCGGTGTCACCAATCACCACATGTCAGTTACAGCTGGTCTGAATCAAGGTCCGCGAGTTTAGCGCGGAGAATGTAGAAATGTTATTTCATAGTATAGTTATCGAACGCCAATCTGCTCTATCACACGGCTGGGGGTTTCAAACGAATAAAAGGCAGATAAGATAAATAGTAATTCGTTGCAGTCAAGTACAATGTCTTCAATGATTGAAGATATTTGCGAACTCTTGGATAGCTACAATGGACGCGACAAGGTAAAGTATGCGGAAACTGTAGTGAATGTACAGCCTTGATATTCATCGAAGCCAGGAAATGCTGTAAAATGTAAATACCTAAACTAAGTAATGAAAACTCGTTTATCAGGTATTTAATTTTGCAAACTTTTAATTAAATTATTAAAGATTATCGTACGTATCATATCCTAAACTAAATAAACGTACTGATAAAGTTGCTTTTTGATTTTTTTTTAATAATATCACGCGGTCGTATTTCTTCCAGAGAAATAGAATATTTAGTCTTAATAATAAATAAAAGTAAAATAAGTTTCTTACAAAATGAAAAATAGAGTAACAAAATTTATTTGCATTTCAGGTTGTTCGTTTAGCATGCTATACATTTAAACTGTATGGCTGCATTAAGGAAGACAAACCCTGGCAGGCGGCGGGCTCCAGACTGTCTAATGCCAGGCTGATGCTACGGCTCTTTGATGATATTCCTATGATTCGGCACACATATACTTATGGTTTGGGTAAACATGTAAGTACATATTTGTTTGAAATAAAAAGCCACCCAATGTTTACATTTTGTTTAATATAATATTTGAGTATTCCTCTATCCTTAAAATTTCTATGTGACTCTATGACAATGCCCAGGTCCTTAAAATGGTCAATTTCTCAGTATACTTACTGAACTATTCCTCTCTGTTTTTTTATGCCTAACAATAATGAAACTAGATATGATTTAAAAAAAAGTAGGTAACTTATTTCCCACTGTACATAATTTTTAATGAAAACTCATTGCAATATTTTTGTACTTTAGCAATTATAATAATTTATGTAAATTAAATATAATTTTTTGCACCTGCATAGAGAGACATGAAATAAAACTCAATAAGTATTCATATTTGTTGCGCTGTTATTGTTATATCACATGGTGCTTTTCTAAAAGATAAGTCATGGTTCTATTCATTAAAATATTTATAATAAATAATTCATAATGAATATGTAAGTAATTTATATATACATTTAACATTTATCCATACTCCTATTTTACTTGCAGGAGTCTTCCAAAATAGCAGCAGCTCTGGGGTTGTTGGCCAACATGGTGGACCAAGTGTTCCTGCCGGTGGAGAAGGCTTGCTGGCTACAGGATGTGGGCATACTGAAGCTGTCCCCCGAGACTGCAGAGAGGTTGGACATCATCAGCACAGCCTTGTGGGCTGCCAGTCTTTATATATCACTTTTACAGTAAGTATAGTATTTTTTGATAAACCATCTCTAATTTCACTGGAAAATATTCTTATTTAATAGGTCAATGCATTTATAACAAAACTTTTAAACTATCTAGAAAAGCTACTATTTAGTCTGTTGTTTTGATTCTGGATCTGAGCTAATCTAATTAACAGTCTAGCTGAAACAAAGATTTGTTTGATACATGGCTTACAATGGTTGCCAATTAAATAGCAATTCTTGGGTTTCTTTGGTTGAATGTGGTTCTTGGATCATCTTCAATTAGGCGACTATCGTAGTCCTTAGGAGCAGCAAAGCATATGTAATTTAGATAAGACTCCAGATAAAACCCCTATTTTGCATCAATTTGGTTACAGATTTCCATTGATTGCAGCAACCACTTCTTGTTAGGTGGACTACATGCCCACGTTCTATGCTAGTTCTTTTCTCAAATATAATTTTTTGCTGATAAATTGTTTCATAAACTAGATAAGCATGGATTTTTGTCATACAAGATATAGCCGAATTCTATAAAAGGGCCTGTATCAATGATTAATTCTTGAATGATTATTGCAAGTATTATTATGCAAAGCATTCCTTTTTAACATTTATCTGACTGATTAAATAATCATTTAATACTGATCCTAATATAGACTTGCACTTTAACCATTGATAAAATGTGAAATAAGTGAAACATTACTGTCCCTAATAAATACCACTAATAGAGAAGAAATAATTTTCTTTAAACTTTTAAAAATGAATTATAATATGGTTTTTTCAATTCTTAAAAGAAACATATTATTAAATTATTAAAAAGTTATAGAATTTATAGAACCCATTATATAACTATTTTAAATGAACAACTAATAAATTAATATTTACTGAAAAGTGTCATAATTACTCATTAATATTCATTAGGTTTAATGAATACAGCAAGTCATTCTTATACCTAATGTCATTACATTAATTTAACTTATTAATGTTAAATGATCCAACGTTTTGAAGAAGTATATTTACGTCACCAAATGAGCCATAGTTAAGTGTATTGTGGTTGAATCTCTAGCGTTTTTGCGTCATTCCGAGATGTTTATGTGATCATACGTAACCTAAATCATACGTAAACTAAAATCATTTTAAAATAAAATGTCAATTATAGAGCTTGCAGCCCAACACTAGGTTTATTTCGTGTGTCGTGGGTACCATGGATACACAAAGACGTATACACAAACACCCAGACCCGTATCAGTAATCTTAAACTTGGAACAATGCATGTCAGATTGGTATTGCAAATACACCGCCGCGCGGGTCGTCAATTTAGTATTTATATATTGATGCTGTTTCAATATTATTATGTGTACCTTCGTACTGCACTGATGCAATGGTACTATACTGATCTGGCCCTAATAAACCCTAATAACCCTAATCCTAATAACCCTGGAACCTTAGTGGGACTGTAGATCAATATGTAAGATTGTGTTTTGCTACGTATGAAAACAAAATCTTTCTTCCTATTGATATAGTGCACGCATGTTAGATTTCAATACAAAAATTCAAATGAATTTTGACTTTCGACCTTTATCATATAGTGTCGCGTACTGACTTTAGAACTCGTTTTTATTCTAATCGTTATTGGAATAAATTATCATAAATATGTAAATAAAGAATAGTATATATGAAGATTGTTTGAAGATAATTATTAAATTAAATATTTTAATATAATTATATAATTTTAAGGTGTAAAAAAGGTCAGATATTATATTTATTCTTCATTTACTTGATTCTAATTGATGTTAGTTTTTATGCAGCTAAATTGATTAATTCTGTTTACCTAAATATTACGTCATACTTTTTGTTCATTCCATTAGTAAATGGCAACATAATTGCACAGCATTGAACTTTTATCAACATTGATTTACATTAATTTAACGAACCAGTAGCGAAGTGACTACCATACACAGAAGTTTTCGGGTTCGGACTCCGGTCAGGCAGACATAACACGATATATTTAGATTTTCTTTCTGGCTGTGTACTCATCTTTATGTGAAAATCTTAGTATGTTAATACGATATCTATTGTAAACAAATAAATTAACATAGATCTTTTTTTTAACATGTATAACGTATACTTCCAGAACATTCCGTACAAGCCGACACCTGTGGTGGAGTAGGGACTGCCTGCAGAAGTCCGAGGCGGGTAGCGAAGCCAAGCGGAACCTGGACGTGCGACTGGCCTTCCAGGCAGTGACGGTAGCCAAGCTCCTCCTCGACATCACGCATGCGGTCAGCTGCCTGCCCACTGGGTGGCTGTGGGGCGAGAGGATCGGGTCCACGAAGGTCGCAGCCATTGCCACTACATCGTCTGTCATCGGTATAGCGATGTACTTTGCTAAGAAACGACTCTTGAAGTAGTTGAAACCTAACAAAATGAGCTGAGGTTGACCAAATTCCAAGAAAAAATTATTATTATTAAGGAGATCGATTGTTTGTTAAGCCTCGAGATTACTTACTGAGATAGGATATAATTAAAGTAAAAATTAAAATGAAAGCAATAAATAATTGAAAAAAGAGCCTGAACTGTAATTATAGGTACAATATCAGTAACATAGATCTTTTTTATGTTAAATCAATAATGTAGGTCTTGTCACTGTAACCTAATCATCCATAAACATACAATATATCAATACATGAATTATGGACATAAATTTCGGATTGCCAAAAGCGCAACGCCGTCCATAACGATTATTTTTTTGTGAAAAATGCAAAGATATACTGTCTTGCATCCAGCGTATTTTATTTAACTTTATAAATTCTATCTTCCATTTACATATTATAGTAAGTGAACCTTTTCCATGATTAGTTTGAAGGCGGTACACTTTTAGATTTGGACAAGCGATTCAAAATATATGTTAAAGATATCTGATTTAATATTCTCGTCATATCGTTAATGTAAACCAGGCGCATCGTAAGTCACAATAAATCAACATTATGTCATAATTTCATTTAGGAAATATGAACTTGACAGTGGTGATCATTCCGCAATGAAGTATTTCGATTATTTGTATATAGTGCAATAAAAAGATTTCATTCATAATAAGTATACGTTGTTACATACACACATATACATTGAAACAAAAAATAACTAAGGTACATTTTTAAGATAGTCCTCTTAAAAATGTACCTTAGTTATTTTTTTGGTAAATTTAATTTTATTCACAGAAAATATTGGATTATCTTTTTCTAACAAAAATATTTGAAAATGTTACAGATGGAATTCATATAAACAACTTTATAAGAATTTGCAATGAAGATACATTTAAAAATATATACAGAGTAAATTAACAATTACCTTCTTCTTAACTGAATGGGACTTGAGAAGGGTAGTTTTTTGGAGTCTGATGGTATATAAAAGTTTGTTTTATTAAAAATGCATCTCAATTTATATGTTGTGAATCTGTTTTCCTAAAACAGGCAAATTATTATTTTTTTTCAGGCTAACCGAGGTGTTCTGGTTAAAATTTATTTAGCAGAAAACTTTACGCTCAGTATTGTTAACATAGTTAAGTACGTTACTTGAATGATGTTTACTAATGCTAATGTATTACTGTGGTACAAATTGTGGACTTCCTACTTTACAGGGTTAAAATTATTTGTTGTTGTTACAGTTTATAAAAAATATACGATTAATTTAAACGTTTCTATTAATTTTTCTTCCCATACTAATGCTTACAATACTACCCCTGACATATACTAAAGTTATAACGTCGTATAACCGCGATTTGAAACCGTGCTTAGACTCAAGTAATCCTAACAAATCTATGTATTTTCCCTTACGACCTTGCATTCCAAGGGACATAAAAATGTAACAGTTAAATCGTAATATTCCTCCTAAAACACTTTTGATCAACAGAGAGTAAATTTCTAACGTCTCACAGAGACGTAGCTACTTATTAAGTATGCTAAGGTAAATTAGAATAAATTTACTGTTTGATATTTGTTAAATACGCACATCAACATAACTTAGATCTAAAATGATGAAACATGCAGACGGATAACATCTGCATCTCTTTGATATATTTTGATTAGATGAGATAACACGTCTCGTATTAATCTTGTAAAACGTTTAGGCGACATCAGCAACAAATACATGACATGATTAGATACCCGACTAGGTAACTACTATCCAAGTTCAAAAGGTACGTAATAGGTATATATTGAAGAAAATATCTTTTCCAAATTGCGACAAATGTTATTGCTCTTTTATATATTTAGGCATTAAAACTAAGTTCATCATTTAAATAATATATGTCTGGCCGGAGATCAAACCCGGAATCCTCTACGCGTCAAATCGGTGTGATGAGCGCTCCGCCAGCTCCGCTATGCTTATCGCATTAGAACGGTTTCTGCTGCTAGAATCAAGTATCTACGCGGATAGTCAATTGCGCAAAGATCGGTGCGATGCTTGGCGTGTGCACGCGCATCTAACTATCAAAAAATGTGCGTACCCAATGATTAAAAATAAGTTCATTATACATAAATAGTACTTACCGTCGAAGTGAAATATAGAAAATGACCTTTGGAAAACAGGTTGTGTTTCAAAGAACTCCGTCAACTAAAAGGGCGCCAATTTAAGGGCGCGTGTAACAACGCGGTGACCGGTAAATATTGGAAGTAAGAGCTTAATTTAACGGATAGCTTCATTAAAATGAGATTTTTTTTCTGCCTCTTCATTTCTAATTCCATAATAACAATAGACGGCGTTATGCGCAATATGTAGGTATAGAAAGGTGTGTATGAAGTGCGTTTTTTTACTAAAGAATAATGCGTTGATGGTTACGTAACATATTGTTAGTTTTACATAGGTAAAAGCACCTGTAACAAGAATTTGCGAATTTTAAAATGTTTTATGTAAATAATCAACATACTTATCTGTACAAATATTAATTCAGAATAAAGTTATTGCTCTACAATATGTTCCAAAGTCGAATGGGAATCATACCATGATACCGGCTAACAATGCTACTTACGAGCAAATCTGTTGCAGACCTGCTTGCTAACATACTAAGAAGTTACCCATGTATCCAAAACACCTTTCACCTTTTTCATATTACATCATATAGTGGAATTGGACCTACTTTTTATATTTATTAGGTATACCTTCGATAGCTCAGTTGGTAGAGCGGTGGACTGTAGCTGGTTATAATTGTCATCCATAGGTCGCTGGTTCAAATCCGGCTCGAAGGATTTTTTTACATTGACTCAATACATTACAAATTATGTTAGGATTTAATAATCTACCACAGAAATTAATGTGATTCCGGAGAAAAGCATTTTTATATTTTTCCTGCTTTTATGCTTTTTCTAAGAATGATAAATATTTAAGTTACTAATTAAGTAATTACCTGCTTAGTTAATGTTTATTGCTTAATTTAATAATACATTGAACAATTAACTATTGCATGCGTACCTACCTAAATAAGTAGGGAGCAGAATACTACCACGTTGGTTTTATTAGTCCTTTATTTTTTTGTCTGATTGGAGTAGCAAACGAGCCTGCAGTCCACATGATGGTAAGTGGTAAACGCCCATAGACATCTGTAAGAACAGGGGTTCTATCTGAAATCGATCATAGATGCTTTGCTACTTCCGGGTGTTTACTTACTTGAGATGATCGCAACATACAAAAATGAGCCGGCAACCATACCCCTCCAGCAAAACGCAAGAACTGCTTCACGCTAAAAATAGGTGTGGCGGTGGTACCTCCCCGGTCGAACTACACAGGTTCGACCCACATAATTAGTTATGTCTTTTTGAAAAAATACAACAATGGCGGTAGTGACATAATCCTTTGCGATTTGATTTTGGAATCACCGCCGCACCTATTTTAAATTAATACATAACATTATTTCTTAGCGCTGATGTATTCTGGTATGGCAGATATTGGTAAATACACATTATGTGCTCATCCGAAGCGTTCCAACTTAGTTCCAGGTAACAACGAACGTTTGGCAAATACCTACAGCTACAGATGTCCAAGGCAGGCAGTGGCTACTAATCATCAAATAGACCGCATGCTGATTTGCAACCTTAATTCTATATAAATAAAGTTACCATCATCTATACGGTGACTGTATAATGACTGGCACTGAGGGCGGGATAGAGGGATGTATCAGTATCGTATTATGCATAAATAAGTAGGTATATTTAACCTACTTAGGGCTGGAATAATAGGCAGTTTTACTTTCACCTAAGCCTTACTCTGCCCGGTCCCCTCTATAACAACAAAATTCAAAAGCTTATAGAAATTGAAATTATTCGATACAAAATATATTTCGTGCGCTTCGATAAATTTACCTATATCCACAGGTACATAAATGAGAGCGTTATAACACGGAGTTACTATCTATAAGAAAAAATGCTGCACTAATCTATCTAGTTTGGTATTGACTTATCTAATCAAAAATATGAGTGATAATACTCTTGTTTCTGGTTTCATGAATTATTTTAGCCATAAACATTTGCGTACTAAAGAGTGTGTACCGGATAGTGCTGATGAACGATGGGGCTGATAGATGAAATTTGTGACTTACTGCAGGGACATGCCAATCGTGATAAGGTACAGTAGCGGTAAAAGAGAGAGGTTTTTGTTTTATCTGTTAACAAAGTTGATTATAGGTAGTAGTTTTTACTCAATTAACTTTATTGATACAGATTTAATTGATGCGATGCTTACGGAAATAAAAGTTATGTTAACAATTACCATAATTATAAATATTAAATATGCTTAAAGGTTATTTAAAGGTCGTTACTTTTTACTATTTTAGATTGATATCTGAAAGATTCGATATTAATTAGATTTATTTAAGAACATTATTTAAAAATAATAGATTTTTTTTATTATAGATAATTAAAAATTATAGGCTTACTAGCAGTAGCGGAACTATTGAGGGCTGAGTAGGCTGGAGCCAGGGTACCTACACCTATTTCTAAGATTATATAACGGGGCGACAAAAATAATTGTTTACCAGGTTTTAGAACCAGTGTAGTTCTACCGGCGTACCTCCCCGGTAGAACTATACTGACACACCTATTTCTAGCGTGAAGCGGCTCCGCTCTTGCGTTTCGCTGAAAGGATGTGGTTGCCGTCTCACTTATATATGAGGCGACCATCTCAGTCCTCGGGAGTAGCAAAGTAATACCGTAATTACTCCCACCGCATGCATTCGTATGTAAACTAGTAACATCAATAAAAACATTAAAACAAGAAACCCGACTGCTTAAAACGAAAATTTTGTTCATAATAGATTTTGTCAAAATAGTCGAGTAAAAGTATTACAATTTATATATATTACATAGGTCTATTTACTAGCTTTCATTTGATACTCATATTGTCGTAAATTATAAAATCGTCCCCCCCCCTCCTTTTTCCTCTATTTCCAGGCGCCATTTTAATTTATATAGCTTATGTATGTCACTACGCTAACTGAGACGACTCTAATGATATGT
>DWNE01001699.1:0-21004 GCA_018249875.1 Cecropterus toxeus | reverse complement strand
TATACATGTGTAAGTGACAGTGAAATATATATTTTTTTAAAAAGACGCTTTCTACACTCATTGCTCCACATTAGGATTTTCTCCTGTGTCGTGGGTGCCATGTACACACAAAGACGAATACACAAACACCCAGACCCGGAACAGAAATCTAAACTCATCAATCAGATGCCTGTCTGGCCGGGGATCGACCCCGGGACACACTGCGCGTTACATCGGTATGGTAACCGCTCGACCACGCGGTTCAAATTGGTTCTTATTTCTTAGAAGTTATACTTTTGGCGCGTTAGCTATAGTCAACAATTTAGTTTTAGTTTTATTTTTACTTTATTTGTTATCAATATATCAAAAATCATTATATACAATATTAGCTGCCAGTAGCCCCCCCCCCACCAAGACCCTCATATCTTTACGCGGAAGATCACTCATGCATAGGGCCTAGCCCTCAACATGATGCCGCTGGTCCCACAAAGCCCGCGCGAGTATTTACCGGATTAATTATTTTTGTTTCGATGTTACGTCACAATGATAGATTAGGGATAGTTTAATTTTATCTTGTTGATTGCAAAACAACGGACTAATCGTTTTAAACCAGTATTATCGTGTTTTAGGCCAGATAAGGGTTTTATTGTTGTTATCAACACGGCACGAACGGTAGCAGGTGCTGTTAATTCGGATTATTTAATATTTATTTCGTAATAATAAATAGAAGAATTTATATTAAGTGTTAAGGATTTTCTAGGTAAACTATTATTGTTAAAAATATTAAAATGAAAACAATCTATAACGTTTTATATGAGTTTTCGTCGAAATAGTCGAGTATTATTTAGAATGCTTTCATTTGATGTGTTCCCCCCATTATCCCCTGTTTGCATGCGCCATTTTGGTTAATTGTAAAGCCTATTCTATGCTTCAATATGAGGCAATTCTAATGACATATCATACTTTGGTTGGTTTGGACAGTAGCGCGTGCCAAAGAACATACAATCTTACAATCATACATACATGGACATGCATACAATCATACATAAATACGCTTGATAAACATAACCGTTCTGAGACAGTTGGGTAAAAAGAAATAGGGGTTGATAAGAAAATTAATTGTTCCTTAGTCCATTTGAAGAACTTAACTCTGATTAACTTAAGACAACTAAATCCAAAATAGTCTTTTTGAGGTCTAAATTGGAATGCCTAATGTGACATACATGATGTATGTGTGTGCCTGATGTAGTATACATCTTTGAGACAACTAAAACCTGACTAAATGGCGAAATTTGAAAAGTATACCTATTTAACTAAAAAATTTCTTACACTTAGTTAACTTTTTGTAACATATTAACTAACTTTTTCTAGTTAAATTATAATGAAGTGGCAATAAATGTCAAACATTTGTCATTGTGGCATCAGATAGACAGTGTGATATTTAGCGCTTCCAACTCCCTACAAAGATCTCGGGTTATCTGATCAAAAGTTTGAGAAGCTTCTGGTCTTAAGGGTGCGTCTAAGCTTAGGCGGTTGGACAAGATACAGCGGAGAGTATTTGTTAAGCGGTATTTTTTTCTTTCGTCATTCATTATATCGAATTTTGATAAAGAAAGTACCTTTTAAAACTTTTACACTTATCATTATTAAATACAAATAAAAAAGTGCGTTATATCAACTCTGATAAATGTAAGGTAAAACTGATTCTTTACATAAATAGGTACTTATTAAAGCACTAAAATATGATCATTGAAAAATAAAATACAACGTTAATGTTATTAGATGAATGATAATGAGATTTGTTTGCTTTTTTATTTTATTTTCATCCTAGAGTTCTAGTGGTCCAGGGACGTCGGTCTCAGAATCCCGTCTCGGTTTAGACCATAACAAACCACCTACAAACCTACTATATGTCAAAATACCTTAAGTATGCAAAAAATATAAATAAACCATATTTAGGTAATATAATATTCTAGGTATTGTGTAATTTGCTTGTACCACAGGGTACATCAAGAAAGATTTAAATCTGGTGCAACCCAGATTTAAATTTCTTGACGATTAACTCGCTTATAGACAAGCCATACCTTGACCGTACATACACCATTGTTCGAAGGTTAATCGACAGTTAATCGGGTTATTCACTCGGAATTCGTTTTTAACCACAGTTTTTATTGCAGATATTGTAATTATTATTTAGTTCTTTGGCCCGTTTAACTGAGGCGCTCCCTTAGTCTTTCTTTGTAATGTTGTTTTCTATACAATAATTAACAATAATTCATACGTGAGTGGTCACGGTCGGTGGCCGTCCATATGGGAAACTTGTTGCAATGTGGGTGATCTTGTATATATAGAAAATGTAACGACTGTCTGTTCGTTGATATGGTATATGAGCATAATTGATATATAAATATCTGAATAATTTTAAAGTGCATTTGAATACGTTTTAGGTATTTATTTGAATATATTGTTAAGGGTGTATTTTAAATATATATTATGTGTGAAGCGCTAAACAAAACAAAAATTACATGGCTCTTATGTTTGAATTAATTGTTGATATTAGATATATGTTGATAAACAGTTTTAACGCATTTTCAATTTACCTACAAATGTGATGTTCTACAGGTGAAGCCGTATGTCAAGCCTACTTTGAGTAATAACTATAGTATCCTGCCTTAGACAATAGATAATTTCTATATGGACGTGGTATTCAAATAACGTAATTTAACTTTGTACTAGCCATGTAATAAGTAATGAATAAATGAATACTTTTACGAAAGAGAAATAAAAGGTTACTGACCCAGTCTTATCAGTTTTGAATACCTAAAACGTATTGGACCTGCCGTTCTAGACTAAAAAACCTAGACAAGTACCTACTTAAAATTTAAATTCGTGAAATTTAAATTTGTTGTAGGTATTGTAGTTTTTTGTTTAGATTTGAAGTCGATAACGGATAAAATTGTCTGTAAGTGTGTGTATAACATCCATTTTATTATATTTCACGTAATTACCGCTTTCAACATGTTGTAATCCAGTTTTTTGACCTGTCCGCTGTTATTTTATGTTGCTGTTAAAATATTTGGAACGCAAATTCATATCTTGTGTTTTGAACGAAATTTATATTTAATATTTAATGTTTCCTGACAACGACTGGCTAATTGAGGGCAATAAATTATAATTTATAGGTTCCAACGGCGGTTTATCATGGTTTTAATTATTTCTATGCGTATATTATACAAACAAGATTACTTCTTAATCTATAAGGATTGTACGCACGCATCACTAACTTAGTAAAGACTTGAATTCCATCCTGTTTTTGCCACTATTTTGCTGATTTATTTGTCAGTTAATCCTCTCTTCTTGAGCTCCTAATTAATATAATTATGTTAATATACGATAAGTTGTAAGACATATAGTTAATATACATAAAATAAATAATTTAAAATGGCAATGTCTATATGTAAGTCGTGCGTAAATGTCACCTAGAAGAGTATAAAACATACATTTTTAAACTTATTTTTATAATTTATAACTCTATTCTAAAATTACATGTTTCTTCATCAGTAAGTTGTTAGTCTCACTCTTTATTTGTAGACTTAGTAGTTTTGGTTTATTAATTACTAGCTGGAAGTTAGGCCTCCTCTAAACGGCGCCACTCTAACCCGTCCTGTCCCTTCTGAATCCAACGGTTGCCCGCTGTCTTCTTCAGATCGTCGGTACACCCCGACCAGGTGTACTGATGATAAATCGGGCCAGTGATTCTTGCGTGATTCAGTAAAAAACAGATTCATATCGTTAGAATAGATGTAGATAATGTTTTATTTTATTAAAATCGCTCCTCCCGTCACTGTGCTACCGCCATGATAGCGATTGAGTCAATGTCACGTCTTGACAATCTCCCCACAATTACCTCTTTGTATCTCACTTACGGGTCGTTATTGTAGTTTTTATTCGTGTTTAGTCTAGATCTGAACTCACTGGCGCCTAGCTTTTTAGGAATTTGGACAGGAAAAAATGTTCTTGTCACGTTTCGTTTTTTGACCTGAGAGCTACTTCCAAGTTAACTTATAATACAGACATTTTAAAGATACCATGAAATTAAAAAAATCTGTTAATGAATAAATAAGAAAATATAGTTCTAAAACTTTTTTTAATAGCGGTCGGTTTTTCATGTAATATACCATAAGCGTATCTAAATGTTATTTATATCTAGATATAATCAGAATAAGACTTTCAAAATTCGTTTAGGTACAGTGCTTTCCTCACTGTTAGTGTTATGCCTAGATTAATTACACTTAAAACGGAAATGTGTGTGAAATTTCAAAATATTTTTTTTAATCGCTTCCATTTCTCAAAAATATTTTAAACTTTCTAAACTAAAAACGCTTTCTTTTGTAAGCAGTATAATATGGAGCAATATAATGTAGAAGAATTTGCCTTAAACTGTACACTTTAGTTATACTTGTCAAAAGTTCGTTGAGGCATAAAATAGATAACTTTAGTACTATTTTATGCCTTTAACGAACTTTGGACACGTCACGAAACTTTCTTCAAGCGTCACGCTTGGCGCTGCAAACGTCAGCGTTTAGCGTTTAAACATTTATATCAGATTAAAATAGCAAACGAGCGTGCGGACCATCTGATGGTAAGTGTTACTGCCGTCTATGGTCAATTTTAAGCAACTTCATATATAACAGGGGCTCTATCTGAAGTCGATGACAGATGCGTTGCTACTCCCGAAGGCTAAGGTCGCCTAATATGTAAGTGAGCATATGAGGCAACCGTAGCCATCGGCAACCACAGTTTTTTACACAGATAGTTTATAAAAATACACAAGGCCAATGTGTGCTCGTGAAATGCAAGAATTCACGCTATTCACGCTTCACGCTAGGAATAGGTGTGGCGGTGGTACTTCTCCTGTCGAACTACACAGGATCTACCATCTTGTAAATGTACATCCTTATAGGGCCAGGAAATGTCGTTGCATCGTAGCGAAATTCGCTGTAATTCGCTAACATTGACTGCGTCAAGCGAATGTCTCGTAATCCTCTTGACAAAAACCGCTATCCGCTGTCACTGGCGCCACACACCAGATAGGATCTTGTCACGTGTTGACAATCTGTGTTTAATCGGGCGTCGCTCCATTCGGCCTAACTTTTGTGTGGATGAGCTATTATTTTCATATATCATTCTACTACGTAGTATAGGTACCTATTGGAATAGAATAATACATTTTATTATAAGTTATACAGTTACTTTTATATCGCTGTCAGTATATTTATTATATTATATATTATTTATATGTATTTTTGTAATATATTATTGGTATAAGTTTAATAACTATTAGTAAAGATAAGGCGTGAGATAAGTATAAACATTAAAATGAAAAGTTAATTTTAATTATGAAAAATGTAACTAAGATTTAGGTCGTAGCAAACAGTAGCTATTTTATGATCTCTATCCATAAGGTCTACTCTTTGAAACCAAGGCACTAATCTGTATTTTACTTTCAGTATGGCACCCATGACACAGGAACATTTTAATTATTTCAAATGTTTTTACGGCTTTTGGCTTGACGCCTTAAAACCTAACTTCATTAATTCGCGGCCATCTTTTTCGACCAAACAGGATCAATTTTTTTTCTGGAACTACGACCGTAGAAAACGCTATTTATCATCAATAAAAGCCTATACTTGACCATAGACAAAACCTTCTATGATACAATATTTGACTACAATCATCTGGTGTTCCACAGGCACCCCTTGTTCCCCCTGCTGTCGTTAATCTTCAGAGCGTAGAAAACGTTATTTATTATCTATAAAAAAACTTACTTGACCATGGACATATACACATAGACAAAATCTTCTATGATAGGCACTATATTTGAGTATAATTATCTGGTGTTCCACAGGCACCCCTTGTTCCCCCTGCTGGCGTTGATCTTCGAGAAGTGCGAGCTGGCGACATGCACCCCGCGCGACCCCGGCGTGGCCGGCGGGGACGTCTGCTCCTCCGAGTCCTTCAACGAGGACATCGCAGTCTTTAGCAAACAGGTATGTAGCTGACTGGTGGAATTTGTGTTTATAGGAAGTGTCCAAATTGCCTTTCACATGTTTTTCATATAATAGGTATATCGGTATTTAAAAAAAATTAAAAATATATTTTTGTTTTTTTTTTGTTGAATGATAGAAATAGCTAATGTAATGTAGAGTGTCTATCTTAGATAAAAAAATAGATTTTTTTAATGATAGTAGCTAACTAGATTAAAGATTATCTGGTGGCAACACTACTTGTAAATATAATTTACGTATGTTCATTGTGTGAATCTGGAATTTCTTTCTCCTTAATCAAGAAATTTGAAATTATTTCATTCTTTTAATTTAGCAACTGAACTGTTTACTACACAAATATATAAAACGTCTATCCTCAATTTTGTACATACAAGAAACGAGAATATCTAAGTGTGTGAATACTGACACGTCTCGAAAAACAAAAAGACAATCCAATACTGGAATGTACGTGATAAAAAGAAAGTAATCTAGACAAAGATAGTGCAAACATATTGAGGTTCTTTAAACTCTTAATAACTATTATTAAGTTGTTATTATCCGAAAACAATCGCTTCCAACAATGTAGAGCCGTCGAAGGTTTTTATGTCGACAACAAAGCGTTCGTAAAAAGCGAGCTCAGTATGCGGTTTTCCCATGGCCGGATTCCATTTCATATCCACGCAAACATCCCTAGAATCGAAACTCATAAAAATCCACGACTCCCAATCGGATTCCATACACAAAACCCATTTAGTGGCACCATACGAAAATTACGAAAGAGAGAATGCGCGGCCGAATATTTGTGCCGACGCACCTGCCTCCATTACCCATCA
The DNA here is from genome assembly GCA_018249875.1 of Cecropterus toxeus. Classification (NCBI taxonomy): domain Eukaryota; kingdom Metazoa; phylum Arthropoda; class Insecta; order Lepidoptera; family Hesperiidae; genus Cecropterus; species Cecropterus toxeus. The sequence goes on along the minus strand of DWNE01001699.1, from coordinate 14,145 downwards.
GAATTAAAAAAGTAAAAAAGCGCGCGAACGCATTCGGATATTAAAATGTCGCGCGCAAAATGGCCTCCCGTAAATCAGTAGGCAATTTCTTCGGAATAATGATTTAATAACTATAAAGCGTAATTAGCAACGGTAAATCAATGATTGGATTGTGTAGGCGTCGCCATATTGATTGTTTACGCGCCATTCGCCTCGGCATTACCGTTTCGTTCCCAACTTCGATGCTTGTTAGCTGTTTGTATGCGAATTCGATCGCCGAGCAAATTAGCTCTCGTATCGGCGAACCACAATCGATTTGCTACGTTTTTATATTAATTTCCATAATGCATGGCTTGCCTTACCATATCGAAGATTAAAAATAACACCCGTTCCTTGCTAGCTAAGCGACTTCCATTTTTAAATGTTGGAAGCATAAACAAATTAGTACAGATTAAAATGCTTTTAACAGCTCTATTTATACTCTATGTTTAAGTGAAAGTACCTCTAAACCATAATAACAGAATAACATAATGTGTATTATCATAACATCGTCAATAAAGTTTAAAATGCTATTATTTTCGACACCATAGTTACGTAGAGCTTTTTAAATTTAATAAACATGCATTATGCAGAAAGTGGTCCCACGTTTATCCAATATTTCATTATCCATCCGATAATAACATAATACGAATACGAATCAACATGGCCGAGGTAACACCTATTATTTTGACAACAAAAAGGACCCCATAAATTGAGTCATTTTGTATCAATTCGGCTTTGTAAAACAGGTAATCTGGATACAAACCGACAATCAACGGCTGGGTAATTTTCTCATAAATTTATTATACCGCAAAATCTTTGTGGGTTTTTCTTTTTTCTGGCACAATAGGCTGAATAGGCGTTGACACGTTGCGGTGGGATGCAATTTAAAAAATACTCAACGTCTTCGCCTGACATTAAAACGTCAAACATCGTTTCCGCAGGCGGAAGTGACTTTGTACGGGCGTGCAGCGAGTATAGGTTTCACTTTTTAATAACACAACAATATTTATTAATCGTTATCAGTCAAAGACTTCGCTGTACACTAATTATTGAAATTAAATTGTATTTATAGCCGTAATATTGCAAGCGACTGCGACCTTTGGGGCCCGCGGAGATAACTGACGTCGATAAGACGACAGTGTCATGGAACTGACCGTATACTATTAATTATTTATTTACATAAACACCGAGCGGGGTTCGATGATATCGGCGTGCGAATATGGAAGTAGAATAATTGTTATTACATAAATAATAAAATCAGTATCGTGTGACAGGTAGTGATAGTGCAATAAAAAATATCGCTTACCGATTACGTTGTAAAATGTCACATTTATCATGCCTTCACACATAACACGTACAAACGCTAATCGCCGGTTTTAATTACTCCAATAAAACGTTTATCGGTGGCGGTGGCACGTGAAATTGCCACAAAAAGAGATAAAAATTCGGACCTCCCGCTCTAGAACACTTTAATAAGCAACGTCCATAATTCATCGGCGCACCGAATAAATCATAAACGGTAAAGTGTTTATTTTCAACGTACTTAATATGTTATAAATTTATTTAAGTGGCATGCGGTACGATTGTGGAATGATTGATATAGTGCTCTCCGGCGAGCGATCGGTTTAGTTGTGATACTGTCATCCGCGCCGTCATCGGAGAATAGGCGCATCACTAGCTGTAGTGCACGGTAGTGATGCGATCGAGTGACCGCTTATCGAGTCGAGTGCGTACGTTGTCAGTCGATGACTGCGCGATCTTTTTATTGCCGTCGTTCCTAGCGCTAGTTTATTATCAAAATAAATACATGTGCGTATGCGTCGACGAGCGGGCTTAACGGTATTTATTGGCCTATCGACCGCCCGATCTAAAGTATCGCAGGTAGGCCCGATCGCACTATTTGTACTCGTTTGCCTTAACAATTTAAATTAATGAGATACGCAGTCACGAATCAATGTCTTTACATTTTATAATCATTAATGAGTTGCAAGAGAGAGGGCGGCGTCTTTGCTCCTTATCTCGGATATCAGCTTGCGGGACGAAAGAATAAAAAAAATAATAAAGATATTATTAAATTTGATTCACGTAAATTATAATCAAAACAATTAACATATTATCACAGAGTACAGTTAATTGTCGTTAACAGAAAAAGTGCAGCAAGTAACTTAAATAATTGGTCTGAAGTGTGTGATATTTAATGGAACGGAGTGAATAATGGAAATAATTGCGGGAATTTTAATTGTCGATCGCTCAGCGGATGATACTCGGCCGTACTTAGCTTCGTTACAAAGTTATAAACAACTCTGAGAAATAATATTGGATTATGTTTACAATAAGGCTTTTCTGGATTTGTTTTTTTTTTTGATATCAGACTGAATTAGCAAACGACCATACCCACCTGAGGGTAACATGTTACTGCCGTCCATGGACATCTGTAAGCAACTTCATATAGAACAGGGATCCCATCTGAAGTGGATCACAGATGTGTTGCTACTCCCGAAGACTAAGATGGTCGCCTCATATATAAGTAAGCCGGCAATTATTCTTTCATGCTAGAAATAGGTGTGGCGGTGATATTTCCCCGGTCGAACTTCACTGGATCTACCACCTGGTAAACAAGGACACAACACAACACATGGTTTGACAAGGAATAGATAGCTACTACAAAATTTATTGTTCTAACTAAACACAAAAACTGTTAATAAGGAAAGTCAGAAGCATTAAAAAGTTGATTAAAACTAGAGTATAAAGTATAAATCTATGTTACTAGTATCCAACGATTCGCAAAAAGTACTGTTAAGCAACAGTGTGTTAAGGAAATCGTCACGGTGCGTTCAAGGGGGGAATTGGAGTACAACACGCACCGTAGTCATTCAGACCAGCGGTTTCACAGTTACAGATATTGATGAAGAGGAATCTTCATAAAAACAACTCATTCAATCGCGCAGATAGCTTCATTAAAAACTTATTTGCATGCAACACTAGATTAAGCGAAAGTAACGAATGGAAGACCGTTGAACGAATGATCGAACGCACACGAGTCACGTGATTAGTGAGTGGTTTTGTTCGTTTTGTGATCATAGGAGCGTAAAACTAAAATCCTGGACATCATATACGGAGCCACTTCGTCTATTCCATAAAAAGAATTAAAAAAAATAAACAGATGCGTTAGAACGGCGTCGGGTTACAGTGCGTGCGCAGTGACTTTGGTATGCAGTCCAGATATATATCTCAATATGTTAAGCGGCCGAGCTAGGTGTAAATATATGCAACCGACAGTTAATAGCTGGAATAAATGAATTCTAATATTATAATTAACAAGTCAGCGTCGATATTTGTCATGGACACGCTAACTACTCATGTAATAAACTTTTCTATAAATTGCTCGGCTGTCATTGAATTAATGCGTATTCTAATTGCGGCTATTGAAAACAATTATCTTCATATACTTATTGTGAATAATCATAATAATTACTCCAACTATCTTCCTTTAATGGTACGTAAAGTAAAGAAATGCACAGAAATACAAACGTAATTGTTTTTGTGCTTTTGTACGTACCTCCGCGATCGGTTTCCTTTACGTGTCATAATAAGGCCTTTTGAACAAATTATTTTATTACTTGTCGCGTCATATTTTATGTTTTATGGAGATAGTATGTGGAAAATGTTCGCTACGTACGGAATTATTTATTTTATTGCATGTAGCGTCGAGTGAAAAAGTTAGTAACGGTCGGGCGCGTCGCCCACTTGAAGATGATCTATTTGTAGATATCTTGATTTAGAAACCTGCTGGATGCACAATGCCGTTGGCCAAAACGAGATATACTGTTATCTCGGAGTTCAATTTAACAGTATAACCAACACGCCATAATTTTATTTCGCTGCCTTTGTTCATTTAATATGTTCACAATTTTATTTTTGAACTTGCAACAAAAACGAGCGATATCAAAAACATGACTGCTTTTCATTCGCATCACAAAGAAAGATCAACCAGCCATAGATGTTCTTTTGAAATTCGAATAAAAGATCACAAGAGAAGTTGTATCTTTCATGCCGTTTATTATTGTCGTTTGTCTGTTTGTTTACATCTGTCGTCGTCCGTTTAGCTGCGATTGTCGGCTGAGGGGATTTGGACGCGCAATTGAAGCTGTGTCGCCATGATCCAATTCGGAGTTTGGCGCGGAAATAAAATAAATAATGGCGGATCGATGCAGCTGCGCCCGCGCACCGCACAATATTCATTAGCCGAGCGCGCCAGAGTGGAACCGCGATACGATACGTTTTTTGTCTCTCGCTCGCACGTAGCATTTGCGCTTTTTTTAAACGCATCGGCGATTTCGTTTTATCGTCCCCATCGAGTGGTTTTTGCTACTCGAAATTCCTTACGCGACATGTCGGGCTTGCGGCCGAAATTCAGGTTACTGAAACAGCCCTCAGCCCTTCAACATCGAGAGGTTCCGACGGTTTTTGTCCACATGTTTAACTTAAAGCCTCCGAAAATTGTTACAATAGCAGCTGAATTTATGGCTTTATAAAAGGGATGGAAGAGATCGAATTCAAGTAATAATGGCTGTCTTGTGTGCGATTAATACTTTTCTGTATATCTTAGTGAATACTTAATACTAGCTATGATTAAAACGTGCTCTTTGAAGTAAACGGGGTATTTATGTCATGTATTTAAGCTAGCAGCAGGCTTGAAAGTAATCGCCAATTACCGGCAATTAGTAAGTCATTAAACTTTTTCCTTTCCAGTCATCCAAGGAGGATGTTTATACTATCGGCCCAATACGTATTGAATAAAAAAGATGAAAAAGAAACTGTACATAGACAAGGAGTAGCAATGACGTCATTTGGCTCTATGATCAATGATGCAGCGTAGAAATAGGTGCAAGTGTTCTAAATTTAAATCGTCAACAATAGAACCAGCGTCACGCCATCGCAAGGTCGTGACGATCCAAATTATAATTAAAGTCATTCTATTATTTTTCTTAATTTCAATTAGTTGTTGCGTGATGGTAACAACAATGAAACCGATTGAGAGATCGTTTTTCTCAAAGATTGTAAAAACATCTCAATTTCATAATGACATGCTTACTCTAGGCATGTGAGCGAAGTTGTAGTTTAGAAGTAGTTGATTGATTTTTATTAGGTCCACTGGCTTTCAATACCGTTGAACATGTAGTTATTATACGAGCATGTAACAAAGCTGCGGCCATTAACAAGAGCAATGCCTTAGCATGTGGGAAGGTCTCACAGTTCAGCAAATAAATTCGAAGCGAGTACATCTTTGGTGGTCTGAAATATTTTTTTATTCCAAACAAGCGAGTGTTATCACAGGCATGTCGATAAATTGTGCGCTAAACTTTGGGGTCAATGACTTAAAAAATAAATACAGGTTATTAAGGGAATTCGCTTATAAACTTAGTGTAGTGATTGAGGCCCGGCCGCGATAGCGTGCGTCGCTCAATTAGTGGCTGACACGCCGCGCCGGCCGGCTCGCATCGCGTTTTTGTCCGCTTAAAACGGCATTAATATGCCGATGGACTAAACATTACGCTCTTTCATCACCACCACGTCACTACACTTGCGATGGTTCAACTCGCATTCCGAATAATGAATGTAATCTAAGACGCCCGTGCAAGGTCACAACCGATTGAGACGTCAATTTTTGAAAATCGAACGCGTTGTTGCCAGTTCGTTTATAGCGTTTGAATTCGAAATGCGAACGGTCAATCCGAATAGGGAATAGAATTTAAATGCGTTCAAAATTAGGCTCGCATAATGAGCGCAATTAAACGACAATAAATACGCAGCGGTATAGAGATATTCGGCTAAAGATATGCACACAAGTGGAACTGCACAGCGTTGCATAAAATGGCACTCGCTTGCGTCGGTTCGTTTAATTAATATATTTTTATTTTACAAAGTGTCATACGAGAGCGATTAACAGTCCGTTTTTGGCAGAACGCGCGCGCTGCGGTCCAGACTGGCGCGCAAAAAGCGGAGGGCGAAGCCGCCCGCCAGTGGTATGGCGGTTTTTTTGCCCAGACGTCAGAACCTCGCGATAAAAATGGACGCCAAATGAGTATTAATTCGCACCGGTTAATAATGACATAAATACACTAGGTGCGCGCCACAGACATACAGGCCGTTGTGATTGGCATCATTAACGTCAATTAAATTTCGTCTTTTTTCTCGTTCGCGACGACCGCGGGAAATATATCGTACATAAGTAACGCGGTCCACTCCGACCTGCCAATTCGGCGGGAACTGCGCATTCGTCGCGATTTATGGATCTGTTAATCTAATTCGCAATAAATAAATAAGCGCGCTAGTTATTTTTTGCGACTAATCCGCATAATTTTAGTATTCCGCTCGTATTGTTAGCGTTTCGTTATTTATTGAGCCATTATTTTCATTATCTCAAAATTAAAACATTAAACTGTTATCGCACGCTAAATTAGATTTCGTCTAAATTAAGCACTTAACGGGCCGTTTGTTCTAAAAAATCAAATACCGTTTGGTTTGAATGGCGAAAAAAACTTTTTCTTAGAGTTTTATATTAATAGTCCAAATCCGCATGCAAATTTAACAAGATAACGACGGAAATTGCTCGACTCTTAATGTGGAGTTGCAAGAATTATAAATTGGTTGCAATTAACTGAGTTTATTATCCTTAACAAATCTACGTTTTTCTCACACGGCTGTTTACTTTTTAAATGTTATTAGTAAAGGTAATGACAACGGAAATTTGAGAGGCATTACAATTTACTAAATAGTATCTACCCAATACAACCAATTATAGCTAAATACCAAGAACCAAATCAAGAAGCATACAAACAGTGTAAAACATGTAGTTAATAAAGTAAATGTAAGCGAACTTCTAAGCAGAACCAAATCAAGAAGAATCACAAGATATAAACAGTACCAAATCAGACAAACCCTACAAAGCCAGACTTTCCCACTCTTCTTACGTACAGTTAAAAAATAATAACATCCAACTTTTAAGTAATATAAAATCGAGAAGAATCTGCAAAAGGTTCCTAAACAGTACAAGAATCAAGTTAATTAACATTTTTTAAATCAAAACCCCAAGAAAAGCACGTCTTCACCCTTTTTAGATACGGTAAAAATAATGACATCGAACTTTCAATATTCAGTCAAGAATAATAGTCAAAGTTCTCAAACAGTACCTATTCAGTAACAGTTTCTAATCAGACAACCATGGCCTTTTGGTTTCTGGAAAATTCTGCAAGTTCTCAAATAATACCTAATGTAGAAGAATCAAGCGTCTGAACAGTTTCAGACGAATCAGACGACCCGCATGGCGGAGCGGTCACCATAACGGTCCAACACGCAATGGGTCCCGGGTTCGATCCCCGGCCAGACTAAAATTTGAGTGATGACTTTAGATTTCTATTCTGGGTCTGGGTGTTTGTGTATACGTCTTTGTGTGTCCATGGCACCCATGACATAGGAGAGAATCCTAGAGTAAGGCTATGAGTGTAGAAAGCGTTTGGGTTTCCTGCCTAAATTTTCTTAGGTACAGGCGGTTGTTTTAGTTAAAAATTAATTCCCGGTCTGGATCACCCTGTATAGCAGTAATTACAAGGGTCGCAGGCATTCCGCGCGACAGCTCGCCGAGCTCCCGATTTCTTAGCCATCTCGGAAATGGGCATGCGTTTAAAAAGCCGACCATTACTGCCCGTTCTATGCGAACATTTGCTTTGAATGACTTCTCAGTTCGTTTCTTGTTTTGGAACTAATAATAGGTAACTGTAATATAACACGAATTTCAGTAATTTATGTCATGTACTTTTAGGGTTTCATATCTAAAGGATAAAATGACCCCTATTACTAAGAATCCGCTGTCCGTTTGTCTGACACCAGGCTGTGTTTCATGAACCGTCATAGCTAGACAGTTAAAATTTCCACAGATGATGTATTTTTGTTTATGCTAAAACCAGAATAAAATTAATATTTAAGGGGGAACCCATACAACAAACATATTTTTTTGCCATTTTCTTTTCTCCTGTGTCGTAGGTGCCATAGACGTAAAGAGGAATACACAAACACCCAGACCCAGAACAGAAATCTAAACTCAGTATTCACGTTTCTGTCTGGCCGGGGACCGAACCCGGGACCAACTGCGTGACAGACTGGCATGGTGACCGCTTCGCCACGCAGGTCCTCACCACCCCCTACAGGCACAGCAATGCATAACACTGATGTTGTTAGACGAATATTGGTGTGACATACCTTATTCAAATAAGAAGAAAAATAAAATGAAAATGTTGTACTTTTTTTTTTCAGTAAGAAATCAATCAGTATAAATTTCAATGACGACGTCCAGACAAGGTTATCGATTACAATTTCCTTTTTAATCTGTCGCTCAGAAAATTCGCCGGAACGATTAAAGCGGTCGCATCCATCGCCAACCTGCACGTAGTACAAAAATAATAAAAAAAAACACTTATTATGTATTTGACAGGAGGGCAAGTTACTACAAACGACCATTATACGTAGATCTATCACCGCGCCTTGTATCTTCGAATTTATTCAGCATTTTGAGGTAACGGAACAATTCGGCGGATCGAGAAAATTTGGTTCATAAATGAATGACCAGCGTAACATGGCACTCGAGGTAGTAGAAACAGTGAGTAATGGGGGGTCTAAGGGCTTTTAAGGGTAAATAAGGGTGAGTTCGTGGCATGGGGGACGGGGCGACCAGTCAGAAGCAGCTGACGTGGATTAGAGGGTGTTTTTACCTACAAATGTAGGGTAGGATGCTATGTAGGTTCGTTGTATGGTGGCTTATGTTTGTCATTCTATTATAGGTATTTTATGGTGTTTTGAACGTATGAGATATACATCTGTTAATTTAGCTTATTTGACGACTGGCGTGGTCTGTGTATGCGTATTATCCCGGGTTCGATTCCCGACTACAATAAAAAAAATTTTTTTTTTAGGTCTGTAATTCTGTTTGTATTTGTATGCTACCTGTGCCTCGCGGATTCATAAGAAAAAAACAAACAAATATAGCTTGATGTTATATAGCCTACAGCCTTCCTCAACAAATGGACTATTCAACACAAAAATATTTTTTCAATAAAACCAGTAGCTCCTGATATTAGTGCGTTCAAACAAAAAAAACTCTTCAGCTTTAGAATATTAATATACCTAGATAATAGATAAATAAATAATAAATCGAATAAATAAAAAGTATAGATTCAATGCATTGATTCAATACTTTGTGTAGTTATATACCTACTCTTTATTTACTGTACAAGTATCTCATTACTACCTCATGGTATTTACTTTTAAATATATATCAGCTGCTAGTTATCTACTAACAAGACGAAAATACCTGATATTACAATTATGACAGATTGATACAAAGATCGCTGCGTTGAGTCGTAAACGAGCAATAATTATTGTTTATGGTCTAAATAATAGACTATATTTGTCTATGGACCAGCAGTTTAATGTTTAAACACGTTTTAAAACTTAATTACTTGATTATATATTTTTTCTTGACAATATAATCTGTGGGGTTGGGACATTCAGTATGTAAAGCCTTATATACTACTGTTACTGGTTGTTAAGATGTCACTTGCAAATAATCTTGTATAATTAGCTAAATACAATGATCTTTTACATAAAGATGAAGGTATCGGTGGTAAACAGATCGATTAAATATGGCATGGTCGTTTTTTTATTCTCTGGTCATGTTTTTCTACATTTTATATTATGTATTGACTGATTACACCTGATTTATTTTACACTTATTTAAGCACTCATATACAGGTAGGCCGGCAACCACACCCTTCCAACGAAACGCACGAACTGCTTCAAGTTAGACATAGGTATTTTTAGCAACTTATTTTGATGGCATATTCATATTGCTTAGTGACTGAGTTCCATAAACGTTTATCATAAGGATACCTGTAAGCTTTGTTCAGTAGTTTTATAATTGATTATATTATAAGTTTCATATACGTTAATAGAATGTGACAGACGAATATCCAAATGGTTCAACTGTTCAATAGAAGGTAGGCAGGAAATACAAAAAATATATCATCAAAGACGAACTGCATATTACCAACCCCTGAATATTTCACCACCGTGCATTATTCACCCCGATCAAGTCCCCTGTAATCAAAACCTAGGTAATTTCCCAGCCCTAGGTCTAGAAATGACAGTCATACGCCCCCGTTTATTAAGAAATACCATAAATTATATTCACGATACGTTAAATGCACTAATTATTTTATATTACTAGCTGAATTCTGCGTTTCTGTCCTCTCTAGTCATTATCAGTAGTTATGGCGTAAAGAAGTAACAAAGAAAGAAAGAAAGAAATAGTTTATGCATAATACGTACACACTCACACTGTTAAAGGCAAAGTAATAATATACATACTAACAATTTACAAACATACATACATCAACAATTACACTCACATTTTAAGTAGAAAGTTTTTTTTATAGAAACTGTACAGACGGACATACAACATACAAAACTTCTTCATACTAACATTATAGGTAAAGGTTGTAAAGTATGAACGTGGTACTCTTTCATTTAAAAACTACTGATTCGTTATGGCTGAAATTTTGCATACATATTGTTTATGAACTAGATTATCATCTAGGATACTTTTTATCTTTATAAATGACCGAAGCAAGCGGAACCGCGGGTAAACGCTAGTTTTATTTAAAGCGAGTCTCGTAAACTCGATGTAATTTGCTATCAACATTCCCAAAGAAAAAGTTTACATAAAACGCCACATAATGTAATATTCATGAGAACAATAATTCGCGTCGTAGTGCGAAAAGTGCAATCAACCCTCAACCGCGCGGGGTCGTCGGGACCGATTGGTCACGCTGAGCAAAACCAACGTTATTTGTAGCAGATCAATCAAGATTATGTCCAGTAATGCGCCTAACCCTCTCCCGTCCTGTGATTGTTTCATCAATGTGTCAATGATTAGGGGTTAACGCGAAAACGCATCGGGGGCCAAAAGCCCCTTGTAATTTTCTCCGCCTTCTATTTTTCTCTAATTGTAGTCTATTGAATGACGTTAAGTACTCAATTTTGTAATTTTTTTGAATCGTCTTCCATTATCTCAGGTTATGTTGATTAAAGACTTAAAACGTTTTATAAACTTATAAACCCGTACCCGTATGTTCCCCTGTGCCACAGACGCACACAAAGAAGACTGTACAAACACCAAGAACCAGAACAGTAATTGAAATTCATCATTCAGATATATGTCTGAACGAAGAATGAACCCACTTCGCGTCAGATTGTCATGTTGACTGCTGCACCACGCGGGTCGACAGAAATAAAATTCGAAATAAAATTAAACGTAATACTACCGTGCGAATATATTATTAAATTAACGCGTAAAAATTTTACGACTTTTCACTGTCCAATTAACGTCGCCATAAACACTTTTCTAGCTGACATTATAAACTTAACAACCACGCATCAATAATAAGTAGATAACACTAAACATGCGGCACGGGGTATGTAAGGCCACAACATGCAAATTCGCTATCGATTTTCTCGAACCCTTTCAAGGAATTAACTTTAAAAATTGTATTAACAAAAGCCCAAACACATCGCTACCCGCAGATAAGTTATTAAACATTGGACCATTACACTTTAATTTTTGGCCCGGCGGGATTTAGGAGGGGTGGCGTGTGGAAATTAAAAAAGGCACAGAAAAGGGCGGCGAATATGCTTACTTATTCATAATGCAGTACTTTGAGCGCGTTTATTTTTGTTTAAATAAACGCAAGCGATCGCAGGGTTGGGTCTCGAGCAACTATTATTCCATTATGCGGGGCTCCATCGGCCCCGTGTTTATTTAGTTGAACTTTTGCTGTTTAAAAATGTTTTTTTCCCGTCCAAAAACACTTTTTAACTTGTTTATTTTCAAATCGAGCGTGCGCGAGTGCTCTTCAGTACTGTAAACACGGTCGGCGGCGAACTCATTGTTTGTTTGTGTGTTTGTGTGATTGTTTGTGTTTCGGTGCTGAGAAACGTCAAGGGTTAATACACTGATCGGCGAGATAGCCGCCATTGTATCATAATGCGGAGCGGTTAAAAAGAAAACATGTAAATTGTAGCATTTGCATACGCGTTTGCAAACAATTTACTGTTCTTATAACTTGAAGTTGTAAATGAACATGCAGTTTATCTGATGGTAAGTCAATGCCGCTCATTAACGTTTATAATGTTGCGTGGGCTTCAATAACATCAGTTCCTTTCTTCCTCTGGATGCCGTGGGAGGCGACAAAGACGACGTCCGGGACTTTGTCTTTGTCCGGGCCCTGGACCCTGGATGAGCAACAGCGTCTATATAGAGTTTATTATGCCAAGCGTCGACTGTTGACAAAAACCTCCATCAAAGATCCATCCTCAGGAGGCTATATCTAAATGGATGATGATGGAACGTTTGTAATTAACCCCAAATGATTGGGAATGTGTCATTTTCTGATGTGGTCAGATGCGTTGCTGATCCTTGAGGAATACATAATTCCTTTAATCAGAACACACCAGCGATTGATATTGGGATAAGGGAGAGGTCTGGTGTTGGTGTCGTGGTCACTACAAAGTTCTACCGCAGTTTAAGGTGGTAGAACCCTTTTTGGTTTCACTCCAGGAAGCACCACCTCCACACCTATGTCTGCCTGGTAACAACAGCGTTATGCATTGCTATATGCAATGTCTTTGCTGCTATGTCTGCCTGGTATGATATAGCTCATATAGCCCATATGAGGCGGCCATCTCAGACCTCGGAAGTAGCAACGCATCTGTGGTCGACTTCATATAGATCCCCTGTTCTATATGAAGTTGCTTACAAATTTCCATGGGCAGCAGTAACCACTTACCATCAGGTGGGCTGCTTGCTCGTTTGCTTCGCATACTTCATATTTATAAAAAAAAAGTAACAACAGCGTTATAATTATTCGGGGCGTTCCAACTTAGTCCTCCAGGGTAGCAACTGTTACGGTTATCTAGAGTTGATTACGTACCATAGGCAGCAATGACATACCATCAGGTGGACTGCAAGCTCGATTGCTTCTTCTATATTAAAAATGATCCTTTTTACCATTACCGCAAGATGCATCTGCTCACATATATATGAGGTGACCGTCTTCGTCCTCAAGAGTAGCATCGCATCTGTGATCGACTTCAGATAGAACCGCTGTTCTATATGAAGTTGCTTACATGTCCATGGGCGGTAGTAACCACTAACCGTCAGGTGGACTCCATGCTAGTTTGCTACTTCAGTCTGATAAAAAATGCTTGTATATGTATACATTGTATACATATGGTATAGATTGTATACATATTTCTATAACTTCTAAGACCACGGCTAGTGATAGAGTATGAGTTTTTGTCGTTCGCTTCTTTTGATAAAATAAACTAATTTTCTGTCATCAAGTACAGTTAAAATATGTATGAAAGGATCCCATATTAAGTCTCTATTGAAATACTTACACGTCCCATACAAATGAAAATGTAAAAAATTATAAACGTTGCAAAGAAGATTAAAAATATAAAAAAATAGACAGCTGTCTCATAAATAATAATCCAACGCCATCTTAAAACGGATCGCCTTTTTCATAAATCCATCATTTGGATTCATAGATGCTTTTTGAATTTTTTGAAAAGACCATTTTGCGATGGTGTTTTTTTTTTGTTTTTTTCCGCTTTATGCTGTTTTGATGTATGTGTGGATTAAAGTATTTATACATAGTCTGTAGCTGTTATTAAAAGCATTATTATTATAAAGGAAATTTTTAAGTTAATTAAAAAGATATTTAGAGATTTTTTAAAATTTAAAGATGTGTTTTTTTATTTTTTTTATATATAATATATGATAAAAAAAACTGTATCTATCACGTATTTCGGTTAGTGTTTTCCTGGTCATAGATAATATTTAGTCATAGCGTGAGAACGTCAAAAAAAAAAAAAAGAAAAAAGCTACCTGTGTAGCAAACAGCGAAATCTGCCTAGCAGTTTTTGCATGAAACACTTGCCAGGTGGTAGAACCAATGTAGTTCGACCGGGGAAGTACCACCGCCACACCTATTTCTAGCGTGAAGCAGT
>DWNE01001698.1:0-21005 GCA_018249875.1 Cecropterus toxeus | reverse complement strand
GTATTCGTGTTTGTGTGTCCATGGCACCCACGACACAGGAGAAAATCCTAGTGTGGGGCTATGAGTGTAGATGGCGTTTGTTTTGTTTTGTTTAAATTTTATCAATGATTATTGATTAGGTTATATGTATGTAAGATTGGGTTTCATTTAAATACATTTGTATTTTTTTATCGAATTGAAGTAGCAATACGGCCTTGCATACGGTCCACCTGCCATTAGGTGCGACAGTGTTCCTGCCGCCCACGGACATTTATAAGTAACTTCATATCGAACAGAGGTTCTATCTGAAATCTATCACAGCTGCGTTGCTACTGCTGTGGACTGAGATAGTTGCCCCACATATGAATGAGTCGGCAAACTCATCCTTCGACCGAAACATGAGAAATGTTTTATCTATACTAATATTATAGAGCAGTAGAGTTTGTTTGGTTGAACGCGCTAATCTCAGGAACTACTGGTTCGAATTGAAAACATATGTTTGCATTGGATAGTATATTTATCGTAAAAGGCTTCAGGTTGTATAACATCACGCTATGTTTGTTTGTTTTCAATAGATTGTTCTCTAATAACGCGGGTGAAACTGCGTGGCACAGCTAGTCCTAGATAAAGGTGTGGCGGTGATACCTCCCCTGTCGAACTACACTGGTTCTACCACCTCGTATGATATTTATATTTTATACCAATTACAGTTAGAAGGTACACAAATACTATAATATATGATTAAGAAATAAGACCCAAAACTAGGTACATAATTAGCACGACCATGTACCGTCATTACACAAGTTCCATTTATAAGTACGAACGACTCTACTCTATATTAAGCGTATTCCTATAGCATAATAGTTGAACGACAGTGATTTTAGCTTTAAATGCGCCGCGGAAGATCATTACACGCAAGAGCCTCTTTATCCAAGCCTCGACCTTCAGCGGAACGGACTGAGTGGAAACAGAAAACGGCCGATGAAACAGTTCTTTTTCAAACAAGAGATGCAAAAAGCCTCCTCGTTAACCCGTTCCATTCGCCCTTTCATTCGTTCCGTTCACTGATGTGTATAAAATAAATTGTTTATGGCACACATCCACTGCAATAATTTTAGGGCTTTGTATTTTACAACGCAAGACTGAAACAAAATTGTTTTTGTGACTAACCAATCAATTTAAAGTAGATATTAGATTGATAAATTAATATACTACAATTTTGACTTGCCCTATATGTTACGTAGTTTTTCAAAATAGTTTTATAGTTAAAATATACAGAAAATACCAAATAAGGATTTAAGTAAATTATTAAACAAGTAAATATTTTTTTCATTTTCATTTATATACATACAGTTAAAGCTTTTAGTTCTAAAATGTTAATATCACTATCGTTACATCCTACTACCTAATCATTTGCTAGGTTTTAGGGATAAGCATTCTTTACCAGCCAACCTCAGGAAATATTAATTTTAGATAATTACACAATATATATATGTAATGTATATGTCATAATCAGAAGCATATTTACAACGTGATATTCAAATAGCAGAACAAAAGTTGATTTAAAACATGCTACGGAAGATCATTACACGCGAGGGCCTCTCCAGCCGAGCCTCGACCTTCAGCGAAACAAACTGAGAGTGGAAACAGCAAAAAGGCCACCGAAGTTCTTTCAAACAAGAGACACAAAGCTTCCTCGTTAACCCGTTCCATTCGCCCATTCATTCGCTTTTTCGTTCACTGTCAGATGGAAATTATGAGTGTGTTACGGATATCTAATTCTATTTATACGGATATCTAATTCTATTTACGGTTGTTTTTATGCTATTTAAATATGATTTACTTAGGTGAACGTTTTGCAGAATTTGAAGACTAATTTATTGTTGTAAATTTTATGATAAGATTTACACATAATATAACGTAAGTAACGTTTTAGGCTGTGCTTCAATTGATAAAAAACAACAATAAAAAGAAATCAGTCGTGCTTCAACTAATCAAAAAATTAATAAAATATTATGATTGAAATTAGCAATTAAAAGGGGAAAAAATACTACAATAATAAAATGTACTAAAATAGACATTATACTGATACTATTAACAAACCCATGTTAGTCACTGCGTGCAGCACCTTCATAATATACCTCATATTTTATGTTAGTATATATAATTATTCATAAATACCCGCAAAAATACATTTATAAACATATATAACATAAATCAATATGTACACAACGTAGTCAAAACCTATCGGAACTTATTAAATTCGTAATTATGAAACAAATTATTTAATCTAAACTATGATGACTTATATGATGGTGAGTGGTCACTGCTGAGGAAATTTGCAACTCAAGTTATATAAAACGAAACATATGAAACTGCCCGTGAGCTCTAGAAATTAATATATCGGCCTAAACATACATGAACATCTTCCAAGTACGTAAAGTCGTTGTGTTCTACTTACAATAACATACACTAAGCGACTTTTACAAAGCAAAAACATGTAGCGATTATGCGGTCGCTATCAAACCATGGAGAGTACTATCGCCTTTGTATTTCAATAACACCGCCATGACTGTCATGTTTAAATGTGCACAATAGAAGATTACGCACAAGGACCTCTTTACCCGAGCTTTGAACTTCAGTAAAATAAATGGACCGCGTAAAGCGGAAAGGCTAGCAGTGTCATATTTTTTAAGCTTCAAGAGATGAGCGCGCTTACTCCATCGCCAGCTCACTCGTTCTTTCGTTCATGCACTTATAAAATACATTTCTTTATTTATTTTATAGAAATAGATATTAAATAAAGAGTGTAATGTTATGAACATTATGCTCTTTGTATATTATAGTATTTTTACGTGTACTGTTACGTATTATTTGTTTTATTTTACTGCTCACGATTTTATGTTTCTGATATTATGAATCAAAAATTATAAAGGCGTAAGTTTGTGAGGATGAACAAAAATAAAACATAAAATAGAAAATAAAAATGCGTTTATTTAGGAATAAAACTACTAAGTGAAAACTACTAATTGGTCTTCGCTGGAATTTGACACACAAACACACAGCACACAGTTTACAGGTTGTGACCTGAATTAGCCCATACGATACTCATTACCGTGGTATATGAAATAAGCGAGTAGATAATATAGTTTATTAAAAACCCTTCAGCAAGGAATTGGTCGACGTTAACACATCACTAACACTTGTACAATTTATTAAGATGGGATATCTTCTTACTTTTCTTTTAACTGTATTCGTACAAATGTTATAACGCTTTAATATATCGCATTAGTCGAGAAATGTATGTTTTTTTTTTCTTGTGCAATTAAAGTGAAGTAAAAATCTTACATCCAAGTCTTTTCAGAATCTCAAATTTCAGAAATACAAAACACTATATTATGCAATAAGGATTAATGGATTCATCCATTTATCCTTTCCGAACAAGATATATGCAAAAAGTTCCATCGTCACCTCGTTCCATTCGCCCATTCGTTCATTCACTGGCATTCGAACGAATTTTCGTGTTATGTTTATTTCGGATATCAGCGCGCAATTTGGCCTTAAAACGATACAGTTATTAAACAAGTTGAGAATTTGTCGCTTCGTTGCACCTCGAAATTATCGTGTTTCAGAACTGTTTCGCTTTATACCGTGGGCTCAGTGCGCAGCGTATTCAAAGTTTCTGTTTGTGAAAATTAAAATTATTACCTAAAAGGCGAATTTTGAAGCCATTTTAAATTAATTTAGTAAAAAGCTGGTCCGCTTGCAGGGAGTTCGACGTAGCAAGGTTTTAAGTTTGTACCTATCGTATTTGCGAATAGTTTCAGGTAGTTTGACACTCAATACAAGACGTTTTTAATGTAAATTACAAATATTGCAAATTTGGTACGTAAGAATACAGTTAGTGTTGTGTATTATAATTATATTATGGAACTTAAATATCGTACTTTTAAATTACATATAAGTAGTAAAAAATAAATGGTTACAAAACTTATTATGTGCAAATTAGATTAGGATTGTGATTAAATTGTGACGACAATTTCTGATTTTCGATAACATACCTAACGCTAAATTTAATTTCACCGCTAAATTCAGATTAATTTGAGGTGAAACTTCTTTAGAATTGTCGCGACTTAAAACTCCATGAAACAAAAGTGCGTCACGATAAAAAACAAAAACATAAATGTATAGGATTAAGTCGGCGAGAGAATGAGACATGAATACATTACATGTAAAATATTTTTAAATTAAATAAAAAAAATAATAAACTTTACATTTATTATAATACTTCTAATACTTTATATCCATCGTAATTTCTCGTACGCTACTTTCTAGAAGTTACACTTCCGTCGTGTGTGAATTGCAAGACACACTTTTTTGTGTATATATCTATTCAATAGTTCCCAGTACCTTTAAATTCATAAAAGAACCTTTTACTACAAAGATTTAGTAGGTGGTAAGACCTGCTTCACGCTAGACAAAGGTGCGGGGGTGGTACCTCTCCGGTCGAACTACACTGGTTCTACCTCCTGGCAAAATAAATAATATAAATGTTTAAATATTAAATACAATCGAATCAAGACAAGCCTTAAACCGCGCGCAGGCGTGGATCAAGAGCTGTGTTCCGCGAACAATGTTGTTGGAAAACTTAAATTGCATGCTTAATACCTAAGCGACTTAAGCAAAAGTGATTTGAATATTTTGTAGAGGTAGCGTGTATATGTTCGTAGAAGGAGTTCAATGCGGTTCCGAATGAAATCGTTAATGAACCAGTGAAATCGTTAAAAACATTAAAATAAAACAGTCGACTGCGTAAGACGTTTTTTTGTACTCGACTACGGCGATGCAAAATGAGATTGATTTTGACCTGTATGTATGTATGTATTGATGGTCATCTGTTCCCTAATAACTTCTAAACTAGTTATCATAATTGGACAAATAAGGTATCGCCAGAAGCCTCTTCATTGTGGGCTGGTTATAGATTACATGACGTTACGTTATATTGACTATAGTGCTCTCTAGGGGACTCAAAGTAAAGAAAGATGTGTGTATCATAAATGTGGGTACCAAATGAAAGAACTTTTTTTAGCACATTTCAAATATGTAAATATTATCAACTATTGCTCACTATTTGCTTGCAATCATTTAATAATTGCAAGAATTTATAAAATCACGCATCAAATGTAAAAAAAAAAAACCAAACGGGATAGTAACAATAACAACATAGGGTAAGGCAGTCGGGTTTTAGTTAATAAACTTTATACTTGTTCATAATAACATCTCTAATTTAAAGCTTTGTAAATTTTTTGACCAAATAGTCAAGTAAAAGTATTATAATGTAGTAATATGTGTATTTAGATTGGTCAACTAAGTAGCTTTTTATTTGATACCTTTTTGATTGTCGTTATAGTAAAAAATATCGTCCCTTCCCCCGTGTTTCCTCCATTTCCAGGCGCCATTTTTAAAAATTATATAGCCTACGTCACTTTTCAAACTGAGACGATTCTAATGATATCATTCGTCATAATCCGTCAAGCCGTTTGGGCTGTACGTGCCAAAGAAATGGGCATACATACGAACAAACATACATACGTTTGAAAAACATTACCCTCCTTTTGACGCGGTCGGGTAAAAATAGCATTACTTATGCGATAACATTACTCAACTTATATACATATATTTGGAACCGATGCAAATGTTATGCAGAACATTATTTATCTCATTATTTCCATTGTGAGAGAAGGAGAAAGAAGAAGTCTTAAAGTCACTTTGTGTCTTAAATAAAAGCAATTTGCTTACAAGTCCAATATCCGTCTTATGCTAACGAGAACGGTATTATACGATATGCGCTAACGAGTCGCGCGCTCGGGCGATTAATCCTATCACTGGGGTGAACTTACTCTGTTATTTTTGGTTTATCAATCTATATCTATGTATAATTAATATAAAAAGCATTTTTAACAAGTTTTTCTGTACTGTACTAAATTCTACAAATGAAACTCTCAAACTTGATACCCATATTGAATGGGTTGGACAAAAATATATATTATATTCCGCCATTTTGGAATTACAACAATATAAATTATATATAATTGCGTAAGTGTATTCGAAATTTCAGTTCATTCGGACACTGAGAAGTGGGTTAAATTCAGCTTGCAAGATTTTACCCAAACATACTTACATTACAAACATTGCAAGTTAAATAAAAGCTTCTAAAAAGTAAAAGGATACTCATTCACTCACCTATTGACTAAACATCGAAGTCTAAACGTCAGAGGATAGAAACATCTGTTTTTATAACGTAGACGTCTTAGAACAGATTTTTTTAAATGCAACCCTTAAACAGGTTAAATAAAGATTGAAATTTTTTATGAAAGTCCGTCAAAGATACAAGCTCAATAAAACTTGATAGGTAGGTATTTGGCTTTCTGGCTTGATATAATGTTTTTTTTTTTCGAAAATCAACCCTTAACTGGATTAAATACGGATTGAAAGTTTGTTTGCCAGTTTGCTAATTCTGATCCAAATTCAATAAAATTTGAGTTAAGGCTAGATGGAAGATGTATTCATCACTAGAGTAAACTTATTCTGTTAGTACTGACTAACGACGACGAAACCGAAGTTTATTCATAAATTATTAAATGCTTCTGACTAATCATCGCAGAGTCTAAACTATAAAAGCTAGAACCATGTATACTATAATGAATTTATAAAACTTATCTCAGGAATTACTGGTAGGAATTAAAAAAATATTTTTGTGTTAATAGTCCATTTATTAAGGAAGGCTAGGCTATATAATATCACACTATGTTTGTTTGATTGTCTTTCTTATGTAAAAGCGGGTAAAACCGCGGGGCACAGGTAGTGAAATTGATTACCAAAATTCTCCATCTTTATCAAGCAAATTCCTACTACAACAGGACCTTTTTAGATATACTTCCCTTAGGGTTAAAATAGAGGTTAGATATTTGTTAGGTAGACTTAGTGTGGTTCGTCCTGGAACGCCTTTATTTTACAACGCATAACAATTAGAATAAAAGAGTTCCCGTTTTTTGAATACGAAATCCTGATCAAAATAAAGAAAACAAATTTAATACCAATGGAACGAAATCTTACTGTTCACTTCGCAACTAATTTAAAAGACTCAATACCGATAGGATGAAGGGCTCTCAGTAAATAACCCTTAATGAAGAGGGCTCGGAGAGAGCCGATACATCTGAGATCGTCTCGACTCCGACACTTAGCCACTTGTTGAGAGTTTCTTGATTTTATACGTAATAGAAGAAGCAATGAGCAGCCCGTCTGATGCTAAGTAGAATTCTAGATTCTAATACGGTTAATTGTACACGTCTTAAAGACGACTCGCGTGACGGACTGGTCAGCACATCTGCCTGACACGCAGAGGATTCTGGGTTCGATCCCCGGCCAGACAGAAATCTGAATCATGAATTTAGATTTCTGTTCTGGGTCTGGGTGTTTGTGTATTTGTCTTTGTCTGTGTCCATAGCACCCACGACACAGGAGAAAATCCTAGTGTAGGGATATGAGTGTAGAAAGCGTTAAAGCATTATTGAAGTAGCGAAACAGCATGCAGTCCATAGCCAGGTGGTAGAAACAATGTAGTTCGACCGGGGAAGTACCACCGCCACACTTATTTCTAGCAGATAATTTATGGACACTATGCATAATTTTGATTCACTACGAACAATTATGCTAAGATGAAGTTTAGGTTTAAAGTAGTAAACGAAAATGGAGTTCACCTGATGGTAGGTTACTATCACCCATTGATATATGTCGTGTAGAAGAGCTGTTCTATCTGAGGCAAATCAGGGATGCTTTCCTACTTACTAGGACTAAGACGGTCGCCTCACTTAAAGTGAGCCGGTTAGCGGATCGCTTGTAAATCTCCTTCAGGTAGAAATAGGTGTGGCGGTGGTAATTCCCCCTCGTTACCTTGCAAACTATTTAATTTAACCTAACCTAGCTAATCCTAAATCTTACAGTTTTAAAACAGTGTCTTGTACCAAACAGATTAATAAACCAAGAAATAAACCCCACAGCACCTCAATATCATAAGTTTCAATTCAAGAAATTTTACATCAAAAATGAAACTTTAAAACATCGAATGAAATCTTCAAGCTCGTGTAAAGTTAATACTGGTAAATATTGCATTATGCATTATTACAATTAGCCGCCATACCGCTTCCTGGTCCAACTTTTAAACTTTCTGCTTTCGAACGAATTCAGCATGCATCCGCTTTATCTGTATATTATAGATACATCTATATAAATATAAATATTCTGGCACACTTCCATATGAGGCGAACATTTTCTTGCCGGATCTTCTCAGTTGAGGTCATTTTCCGATCCGGTGGTAGTATAAGAAAAAATACTGTAAATGACAATTTGTAAGTGCCCCCGTAGGCCTTACAATATGATTTTGAACAAGAGAGATGCAAGGGGATCATGACACTGTTTTCCGATAATTATTAGCAAATATTTTTTCTTTATAATTTTTGTCATATTTGAAGATGTACCGTGTATCCGCCCGAAAACGACTGCCCCAGTCTGTGGGTGTGTGTGACTGATCGATAATTTTGCCGTTGAACTCATGGATTGAAATCAATATTGTGCGGTTTTCATGCAGGCATTCCATTCTATGCAGCAATATTTCTTCAACCTATCCGGAATATTATAAGTAAACTTAACTTTAACTACATTGTTTCAGTACCTGCGAGAGCGATTTAAAGTAGATGTGCCACATCGATTCCGTCCGCACCAGTTTATGTCCCCCACCTTCTGCGACCACTGTGGCGCGCTCCTGTACGGGTTCTTTAAACAAGGGCTCAAATGTGAAGGTATATATCCCACTGGATTTGGATCTTCTCTCAAATTTAAAGTCATAATCATGTAAACTGGCCAAGTCTGACTTGATAGGCACCATGCGCTTAAGAACATTCCTATATTAAAAACGTATGTAATATAGAGATTGTTTACATTTGTAGAGAAAGTACATAATCATTAAAAAATATATTTTATTAATAAAATCTTAGTTAAATTCAGCTTGTATATCTTGTACTTTTTAGTACATTTTTCAATTATGTTAAAGTTATCGTGTACATAATGTGACATTTGCCGGTACTTTTGGATACAGGATTCTTGACAAGCCGAAGACAGGCATTCATAGAATTTGATGGATTGATGAAACAGATATCTTCTGAATAGATGTTTTCTTTTAGTTTTATGGCGTTTAGGTCCTCCCTTTTTATTTATTAAAACAAGTAATGAAATTATTTATTCTGTTAATTACAATCACAGTAGGTATAATATTACATGCTATCACTATACATCTAAACATACAAGGCATGATTTATATGTGTGTGTATCCGTAATTAGGCTGAAATTTGTATTCGTTAATATATATTTGGTTCAACAGGTTTTATCTTTTTTGTAAATTATCATATGATACGAATTTATTTACTGAAAATCTTGGATCTCCGTGCGTAATTTCTATTTATTGGTATTATTTATTTACGCAAGCGCCCATGAAAAAATATTGCTAGAATACCTTGTATAAAACGGTATTTGTATTTAAGAACGTTTTTAATTGTAATAAAAAAAATGTGTTAAAAATAGTAAATAATACTCTTTACAATTTAAAACTATTATATGTGGTTTTATAGCTAAATAGCGATTAATTAAATTACTCACCATTAGTATTTTTTATAAAAGGTGCGATTAGGTATATATGTACTTACCTACCTATATTTTAATAGGACACTTGATGATATTTAAACAGTTCTTTATTATCTTTTATGTACCTATGTATATTAATATTTGTAATATTGTATTCTTACTAAAAGTTTATGTATGCAGATATCATTTTTTCATTTATGCCAAATAATATTGATATTTTAATATGTTTTAAAATTAAAATTTATTATTTGCGATATTGTAGGTACAGTATGATTATTAAATGCAAAAAAGCTAATTATGCATACTTAAACTGTATATTTCAGAGGAGGCTTATAAAATTATATCTCTTAAAATTTCCAATAATAATGTTGTTGTAGACTTACACGAAGCCAATATGCGAATAAGAATACACGAGGATAAGGTAGCACGGCAAAAAGTAACCTAGTTTTAACATATAAACTTATAATAAAAGCCTTTCGAGAATGAAAAAGCAAGAATGAATTTGTGACAAGACAAACATCAACTTCTGTTATTTTGTTTTGTCGTGAGTTCATTCATTCTTTCATAAAGGCAAGTATCAATAAACCGGTGCCCAGTTGTAGGACATTATTTGTTTATGTAATTGTTACTACTGTTAGTTGAGTATCTTGCTGTTCTGATTCGAAATATTAGCCTCGTATTTATGTCTAGTATTACTGCATGATAGAGATTTGTTGAATATAGTTTGTGAGTTTGTAATTAATTTGTTTTATATATTGTATGTATCGTTAATAATATTAGTAGGGTAAGCAGGGGTAATGGCGTTCACTTAAAGAAAACATGGTGTATTTTTTAAGTTATTTAATATAAATCATATTCATGAAAGTAACACAGAGTTTAACTATCGATTCATCAATAATTTATCAACAAAGGCATATATCTTGGACCTAGTAGTAATAGGAAAACATTATAAAAAAAACGTGTTCGAGTGGCACTGCCCCTGGCTTTGGGTAATGCCGCTCAGGATGCGGGGTAATGACGCTCAACATGTTTCTTAGAATTTAACAGTAAGGTACATTTCAATTAAATAAATATTAATGAGATAAACCTTATACAATAATAGTAAAGTCCACAATCACAAATTAAAATCAATTATTCCCATTTGTACGTAAGATTAGCCTATTTCAATTTAACGGGTTCTGAGTCAGTAGGTGGTGCTATGGCGATACCACAACTTGTTATTTTTTCCAAATTCTTCGCAGTGTTTTATTTTTTTGCATTTTTTATAATTCGAATAAAATCATCATCCACATTCATTTCATCATCACCGTCATCGTCGCAAAAGTTCATATTGGTTATTTTTCATAATTTTTTTGTTTCATAAATGTTTGTTCTTCTTTTCTTTTACAACTTTTTGGTCTGGATTTACCATCTTTTCCAGTCTAATTGAGTATCTATTTTTTTGTTCTCAAATCTGCGGCTTTAAGTCCATAATATAACAAACCCAGCAACTTAAGTTGTTCACCAACTTCAGATTTATGTAATTGGTTGAAAACAGCTGTGCGACCTAGTGGGTAGTGGTAATGGTATGTTATGCGGCTTTTCCTTTGGACCAATTGATGGTCTTCGATACCAGCCGTTTTAGCAGTGGCCTTAGACGATTTTTTGGCGTATCTAAAAAAATAAGTCACTAAGGGGTAATGGCGCTCAGATGAGCGATATTACCCTAAATAGTCATTTCGTGATTAATTTGAAATAATAAAATATATACACAATAGTTAAAAATTGATTGCATTATAAAAAAATGAATAGATTAGTACATTAATTTAACTGTCAGAAAAGTTAAATTAATGATTAAATATGCATTAATGTTTTGGACTTACCGACAAAAACACCTCATCAAAAATTAGATCAGAACGGTCTCAAACTAAGAAATGCAATTTGCGGTCACATAAGTTTAACTGACTATCCGTTTGCGTTGCTGTCTCTTAGAGATCCCATCTGCCTGTGCTTCACGCGTCGTGGCGTGTTGTTTTGTTACATACTAACAAAGTTCCAGAAGTGAGCGCCATTACCCAGTGAGCGCTATTCCCCCTGCTTACCCTACTTATTGTTTGACACTAAGGGAACCTATATGTATTAACAAATGAGTAACAAATATCGTATGAAACTGTACTTAAAAAAAAATAAGTGGAAATTCGATTAACATATTATTAGCATTTTATTTCTTATTTTGGTTTGCTTTCTTAACTTTGTTTGTCGTAAATTTGCTGTTCTGCTGCTTTTAGGGTGATATTAATAGATACAATATATAATTTAACTGTACAAGTAATGCATCATTTAGATAGGATCACTAACACGAGTGTGTAAGTAAATAAAGTCAACTCAAGAATATTAATAAAATCAAAAAGACCATAAGTTACGAAAAATCTTTCATAATATAAAATTTTAAGAAATTGCACAATAATAAAATATTACGAGTACATTTTAAATGTTTGTATTTTATTTATACACTAGACTGGTAAAACCTATTTAAAAATAACCACAAACTTACAAAAAAAAAAATACTTAAAATATATTGGTAACGATGGTTCTTTAAATCATGCTATTAGTCCAATCCAATAAGGTCTAAAATTTTAACTTGACACTCAACTTTGAATTACATCATATCAATGTAGTTCTAATAATTCAAATACAGTGTATGAAGATGTTTGTGCCGGCAACCCCCGGCAAGGGTCGAAAAAAAAATGTCAAAAGTGAGTTTTCGTAATAACTAGAAAACGGTAAAAATAAACAAAAGAGTTGTACTGAAAGTGTGTAAAGTTATAAATTCTACATAGAAAAGGTTTAATGACTTTTTCCCCCTTCCTTCCAAAATTAACTGTGTTGTGGAGGTTTTAAGTTTAAGAGATGAACGTAAACTTAAAAAAACCATAGGTAGTACTATTTTTCTTTATGCACAGAATATATATGAATTTTATTTAAGCGTATAGTTGCACAATTGTGTGATTTTTTTTCGTAATCGATTTGAATGAGCAAGTCCCCCATTAAATATACCTATATATTTTTTTTATTTTGATAATTTATTTTTAAAGTGAATATATTATTGAATATACTATGAATGTTTCAAGTGCCTACCTGTTGCCGCTATTAATATTGAACAAAACAAAATATGCGTTTTAATATAAATATTTACTGTATTCCGTTTTAAATTTCAACTACAGCCAGACGGACAGCAGCCTCTTAGTAATTCCTATTACGGCTCCCGTTTAATCCTTTGGGTCGTACCCAAAGGATTAAACGGGAGCCGTAAACTTTAAAAAAAACAGTTACCCTTTTTGAAATATACTTAGTATAAAGAGAATTTCGGTATGAAATTGGGAAACAATTAAACGGTTCTTTAACTTCAATGAAGTTACTATCCGTAATTATTTATAATATAAAAGAGTGCTTCATAATATACAGTTACAAAATCGAACAAGATTTACAAGAATAGCAAAATAAAAATAATATTTTCAAAAGAGTAAAATCTAAGCAAAAATTCCGATAATTAAATTATTAACATTCAAATTATTGGAATAAATGTTGTGTTGACCCCATAACCGCTACATGGGTCTACGACGTAGCTTTCTTTTACGAAGCGGAACATATGAATAAGAAAATAAAACTATTCAAAGTATTTTCTTGCACTATATTAAACTTGTAGACTGCACTGAATGTACTCGTAATAACAAACAGTTCAACGTATGTAGAGTTGAAGGTGCTGTGGATCGTTATAAACTGTATCGATCCACTTTCAGAACTTCCTTCAGAACTATTTAAAAAGTCCCACGAATCTATTATTGTCGTCTAAGCGTGATCAATCAATCACCTGGGGCGCGAGGCGGGTGCTGGGCGGCGGTGGGCGGGACGCACCTGATGCGCGAGCGCTCCGCCGCGCCGGCCGTCGCCAGTCTGCCTCGCGCCCTCAACCATACGACTGTTGGGGCGCGCTCGCGCTTATTCGCGTCACGATGCCGCTGTACTCAGAACACTTGTCGAACATGTATTACAGTGGATCTCCGTCTTACAGCAGTGCGCCTTACAGTTATGGAAGTTCAGTGTCCCCGTATGGGTCGTCTTACAGTGCTTCGTATCTCAACCCCGGTGGAAGTTACATTAACCATTCGTCCCTTGGTGGATACTCTCGAACACCGTTAACTTCGCGATGGATTGGCAGCGGAAGAACTTATTCTCCGATGCTTGGTACGATTTCTGAAAGAGGGTCTTCGAGTCCTGTTAGAATAAACAGCCCTCGAGGAACTCCGATCTCGAACAGATCTTATGTCACCTCCAACTATACTCCGAAACCGATCAATATCAATACTGCCGACATTGACGTTTCGAGAGATAAGTATCGAGGTAAAATAAACAATACGTCTTCTATAACTAAGACGACGCCTTCTCGAAAGCCGAGTCCTAATCAAAAAGAAAGCAGTCCTTTTATGCCTCGTGTAGAAGAAAAGCCGGCTACTGGGATTGATTCATCTCCAGGTCCTCAGCGTACTACGATCAAGCGTGGCCGAACCGTTGTTAGGTTACACACATTAAAGAGGAAAGAAAGAGATTCTCCAAGAAAACCAACTGTAGAGCAACAAAATAACAATAATACTGCTGAAAACGAAGTTGTTATTGTAAGTGAGCCTCAGAATATAGAAAAAAATGAATCAGGAGAACTGAAATGGAGAGAAAAGTTGGCCGATGATTTAGTATATAAAGAAAAAAGGGAAAAGAAAACTCTAGGTGAAAAACTTGTAGAGAAATTTAAATTTAAGGACATAGATGTACCAGAAAGTGCCGTAAATGATAAAGATTTACTTGACAATCCAGAATTGTTACAATTACCTATTTCTGAATTAACTACTGTCAATCATTCGCCAAGCAAGTCTCCAGACAGGCGTTGTTCCATGGAACTTTTAGCAGAACAAGCTAGTTTGTTAGATTCCTTAATAAGAAAAGAAAATCTTAGCATAGCACCTTTAGACATAAGTAAAGTTGGTTCTGAATTTGATAATAATGAAGAGTCAGCTTCAAAGGAAGAAAGCGTTAAAAGAAGAAAAATTATCGAACAAGGAAGCCCCCTAACAACAACAAAATCCGATCACTCGTTACATGAACGTTTAAATTCTATTAAGGATTTAAAGAACTTTACAAAAAGACGAAGTATTAAAAAATCTTCGTCAGGTGGTAGTATTTGTAGGTTAGACTCAATAACGGAATTCCCTAAGGAACTTAGTTCAAATGAATTGCCCGGCATAGACGAAAATAAAAATACCATCAAAGATGATAAAAAAATATCTAAGTCAAAACCTAAATTGAAAGCAAAAATAACATCAAGTGTTGAGATATCGCCACCTTCTAGCCCACTTAAATTTGTAATAGAAAATGTTACAGTAGAAGAAAAGCCTAGAATACGAAAGAAAGGAATAATATTTACAAGTGTCGTTGATAATAATACATCGAAACCTAATGAAACATCACCAGAAGATACGAATAAAAGTCACCGAAAAAGTGTTAAGTCGAAAAGAAAATCAAAATCTCCTACAAATATTAATGAAGAACCTTTATCACCTGAACCAGAGGATGGAAATTTTTGGAGCAAAATTGGTAAAAGAGAAACTGTTTACTTAATGAAAAGAAAGAAAATATTAGAAGAAGCTAAATTGAAAAACTCTCGCGGTCTATTATGGTTCGCAGAAGAAGACAGTACTAATAGAAATACTGCAGAAGATTCGGTAGATACAAAGGAAATGCAAAACAAAATTGATAATATTAAACAAGACGAAAATGAAAATCTTGTATCTGATGATACTAAATCAGAACCTATGCAAACAAAGGCACAAGTTAAGTGTAATTTCGTAAATGATTCCATAAATACAGTCAAAAAGACTGAAAGTCTTGGGTTACATACTACTGAACCAATAGCACCTAAACAATCAATTGAAAATATCGTTACAAAAGGACAAATAAATAACAATGACAAAGAACAAACGTCATTTAAAAATGAGAAAACTAACCATATTGGGCAAGATAATAATAATACCGTAGTGGGAGAAAGTCATGAAGAAGATAAAGTATACATAGAAAAATCTACCGAAAGCAAATTAAGCGAAGAAAATATTATAAAGAAAAATCATGCAGTTCAATTTGACTCCAATTTAGAAGGTACAATGTCAGAAGGACTTGAACAAATGAAAATAGAGACTGGTGACGTAGAACAAGAATCTTCAGTAATTAGCTGTTCTCACAATGAGACGTCTGTTGATAAATATAATGAAATCCCAGAAAAAGTGCAAGAAAAAATCTGTTTAGAAAATAATTACTTAGAACACACTTGTGATCAAAAAGATACAATAGAACTAAAAAGAAACTCTATCTCAAAAACTTCTGTTGAAGATAATATTGAAAATAACGAGAAAATCAACGCCGAGTCAATAATACTTCATGAAGAAAAGGTATTAAAAACAAACGATATAAAAAGTAAAGTAACTTTTTCAGATGTAATTGATACGCTAATAGTAGAAAATGACACAAATATGAAGAAAAATAATTTAGAGCCACATTTGAACGCCGCAAATAAAGATAATAAAACTTTACTTATGATTTTCAACGATAAAGAAGGACTGATCCATAAAAACTCCAAAGAAAATATTACGAGTGAAAACAGCATTCGTATATATGAAAACGACGAAAAGAAATCACCTCAACCAGAGAAAATAGAATATATGAAATCAGAAATTAAAATGACTCCAAACGAAATTGTTTATAACAATGTAGAAAAAGTACCAAATAATGCAAATATTACCGAATTAATAGAAAATATCAACACGTCGTCACAACAACAAAAAAATATAAGTGATATTAAAATTAATCAAAACACAATTAATCAAAACACAGAACATGCAAAATGTGACGAAACAGATCATATAAGTAAACCAATAGTCAAAACTAAATCAGACATCAGTAAAGCCCAAGAACTTCATAAAAATATTCAAACGAATAGTGAGCCTAATAAATCAAATAATCCGCCACATGTGTCAAAAACGAAAACAACTGAAAAAAATGAATCTAAAACTGAAGCAATTAAATCAAACAATGCGCCTTTACCTACATTCCAAAATAATAAAAAACAAATTTCAACAAATCAGCAAAAATCACCCAAAAAGGTCCAAATAAAGAAAAAATCTGATAAAAGTGATCCAATTGTCAATAAAAATCAAGAAAAGGACAAAAATAACGAACTGAAAAACAATGATAAAGTGATAACACCACAATTACCAGATGCATCAAAAATTGAAAAACTTGACCACATTCCAAGCACTAGTTCTGAAAAACCTTTGTTACCTAATGACCCAGGTGTGAAAGAAAAAAAGGCTGAACAAGTTGTAAAAAAAGATGATGCTCCAACTAAGAATATAGAACCTACTACAGCTGGAATAATTGATATACCAGTGACTCCTAAGAAGCCTGTCAAGCAACAGTTGGCTCCCAAAGTCTTAATTGCGACTCCACGGCCTCTTCAAAAGAAAAACAAACAAATCATTCACTCATCGAGTTCATCAGATACGTCCTCAGAAGAATCTTCTGATGAAGAGGAAACTGAAGAATCAGAATCAAGTGAAAGTTCTGCTGAATTCTTTGAATGTGAAAATAACACAGACGGTCGAACATCGACGGGCTCGAATGATTCCGGTTTCGATTCTTCGGCACCTAATTCACCTGCAGGATTTGTTTATGTCAAAAAAGGTAACTGAACCACGCATCACAAAATAAATATTCCTACACGGTTAGGGAACACGACAAAACACAAATTATTAATATTCCCAAAAAGCTTACTTACTTACTAACTTGTAAAAAGTTTTGGCGAAACACCTTAATGTGCACGCAGGCTTTTGCACGGCTTTGAGCGATTTAACGTGAGTAGGTTCGCATTTTAAAATATCCTTTCCTTTAGCCGTGCAATACGTCGTTATTTGTTATAGACTGCGATGTTAACTGTCATCGAAAATGTGAAAAATTGACAGCGAATTTATGCGGCGTGAATCAACGTCTTCTGGTCGAAGCCTTGGCACGTCGAAGTGCTTCAAGGAGAGGTAGGTATTTTTACATTATTCTACTAACTATAAATATAAGTAATATCATAAAGCGAGACTTAAAATTATACATATAAATAGTAATATTGTTTGTTGTGCCGGAGAGCTATTGAACGTTGTATAAAATTTTAATCTCGCTCACCGACAAATTAGTCTTGAATATGCTACTTTAGTTATTTTGTAAATAAATTACGAGCTACGAACATATTAGAATTACTACGAGAATTTGTTTGTGTTGTAGTGTAGTTGACGCGTGGGTGCCTGATGTGATCGGCACTGTCTATCTGGATACAGGCCAATCATTCGCTCACCACTCACCTGTACGCGATTGATCGCATAAATTAAAGTCGATACTTTTAAGAAACGTGCCATCACTCCTAATTTTATAGTATTCAATTTTAACTCTAATTACTTATTTAAATTGAATCGCGACGACACGTAAAGTTCTTTGATTCTTAATAATAATAACTCTTTTATTAAATTTTACCAATTTAACAACAACTGTCACTTAAGATCTTCAAGTTTAAAATTGAAGGAAATGTCTATTTAATGATAGACGTAACACAGACAAAATAATTAATCGCCTTATGACACATCGTATCCATCATCATCTTCGGCAACTCATCACGTATGAGGAATCGATGCCAGCCCGTGTCTCCGCTCCCGTGACTAAACCAATCGAAAGTTACTATGATCGTCGATTTATTTGGCCGGGCTTCAAACGTCACGTATTTTTATCCATCCAAACTTTGGCATTGCTCCGTTGGGCGTTTTGTTTTACGGTGATTTAACGGATTTTATGCCTGTCTAATTTATAACCAACATAACCATGTTCTTACAGTTGAATACGTCATAGGAGCCACTTACTTAAAAAAAAACACGACAAGCTTTCTCGTAAATATTCTTATAACATTTTTTATTGACAGGTATGATTTTACACTTAGGAAAAAAAGCACTCTTCTCTTTATGCGTCAAAGATTTTTATCCCTAAACATCAGCCGATCTATAGGTTCATATAAACTTAATGTAACCATAGAGAAATTTAAGTGGTCACTACTTTACATCTTAATAAAAAATATTAGATACCGCTTATTACATATATCACTCTTTATGTAGCCCGTAAAAGGGCTAGATCGTAATAAGTTTGCTCTACAGGTGGAGACTGTCCCAGCACGTCAGCTGGAAGCCCACCGAATGCAGCAGACACTGGAGACTTTTTGGAGCAAGGGTTGGGTGAGAAATGAATCTTTGTATATATGCTAGAAACATCCAGAATTAGCGTGTAGCGACACGGCGTACTGTTTATGCATTGTTGTGTCTACTTTCTTAGAATGTTCTATATCAGTCTTTCCTCATTTTGTTTGCTTATTGTGCTGCCACTAACTATACACACATATCTATAAAAATTGCCCTAAAAATAAAAGGTTTCTTCTACTCTGAAACGATAAGGTAAGTTTCTATTTCGATACAATTTATTTCTGCTGTTACACACAAGCTACTTCATAAAATCTATTTTGAGATGATGTTGTAGATGGAGGTAATAAAGTATATAGTGCTTCCTGACACAATTGGCAAAAAGCAAATAATATTTCAAAAGCTTCTATTAATAACGATGTAGAAACAGCGGCAGGACTTTCTCTGGAAGTGCTAAAGCGGTAACGCGGCACAGTTCCAGTTCCGCGTTCCTCACGAATATTCGATATATTTTCTATAGGTACCTACTATAGTTCTATATTAGCTACTCGAGTTTGTGTTTTTTTTTTGATTACTTATCACTTTTACTTGTAAAAGCATATAAGTAAAATAATCTTTAGATAAACAACGTATGATATATATATTTTTATGTCTAGTTTTATATATTTAATGTATTTAATTACTAATCGGTTTAAATAACCATGGAAATGAAATGAGATAGCTGCGTAAGTTCTTCATAGAAATTAGTAATATAAAAACCTGATTATGTTACTCCAAAACATGTAAAATTTACCTCCCTACTTTTGTGTGGGTAACTAAGTATAACAATACAATTATAGTTATTGGTGCAACTTGAGGCATTTTCAATACCTATCTTTTAGATACATAAAATTCTTATAACGTACCATGATAAACACTCAGGTATTACGAAGAAAAACAAATATTGTTTTATGTAACATAAATTTACTTTGTGCTTCCCTGTATTCACTTCAAGTAAATAAACATGTTCTCTCCAACCGTTTGTGAGTAATAAACGATGCATTTGGTGAGTTCTTTTTACAGATTGTATTGTGTGTTATGTTTATGAGCCGAATGCAGACCAGCTCACGCCAGATGTCCGTCACTCATAACAATCAAGTGACGCGTAATTTTTCTTGAAAACATTCGAACAAAATAAACGTGTGAAAATAACAAGGAAACAAATAATCTTAATTTACAATTAAAACTTAGACGAACGCGTAGATGTTTCTAAGAAATATGCATCCCAAAACATTTCTTAGACTTAAATATACATAGGTGTCCCATTTATAATCAATTAATTTAGACAATAAACTCGTGTAACATAAACGAACAAACGGAAGCTGCCAAAAATAGTTAATTTTTAGTGCTGTTAGTTTTTGACAAACAAACTACATATATACTTAACGCGTTACTGAACGCACACAACTCCATTATTTTATTTTTCATGGCAAAATGTTTGTCAATGTTTGCAAAGGAAGATATTTTATTTTTCACGATTTCGTAACATGTATTTTAAAAAACGGAGGAGTCCATGTAATTATGCTATCCATTCACCTCCATCCTACCAAGTAACGTCCGTGCTGAATCACTTGCAACTTCTGTAACATTAAAAATACAATAAAGCAATATAAGTATTTAAGTATTTAGTAGGTATCCATATGTCCGCAAGAAATTAACTTTTTCTTTAACATGTTTTTTTTTATTAATTATAAGTAACCTAAGAGACCCATGTTTGGTCACAGATGCGTTGCTACAATTGCCTTACTCGAGGGCTAAGTGGGACTGATTCAGATAAGTAAAATTTAAATCCTTTAGATTGATTGATCCTAGGTAGAAGAAATCGCGCTGGTGCCTCCTTAGGCAAACTATTAAGTGCCTCTAACACTTTAAAAATTCTTGCCTATATCACAGTTGCGATACAAATTTGACGACCCGCGTGGCCAAGCGGTTACCATACCGATCTAACGCGCAGTGGGTCCCGGGTTCGATTCCCGGCCAGACAGG
>DWNE01001697.1:0-21011 GCA_018249875.1 Cecropterus toxeus | reverse complement strand
ATACCCCATTGCGCCCCAGGTCTATATCCCATTGCACCCCAGGGGGTGGGGCGGAATGGGAAAATTCCCGTTTTTTTTTTAAACATAAATTTTGCATAGTACTTATTAATTTGTACGCATCTAGGGTTGGAGTTTTAAAGGTTAATATATACATAATCCTACAAAGTGCCGAGAATGGCTCTAGTTTGCTTCAAACTCCCACAACCCTCACCCGAAGCTTAGGTACCCCGTTCCACCCCGGGTTCCCCTACCTATCAACTTTTGGAATTCACAATTATGTAAATAATGTAGATAATGTAGCTATATACTGTAGGTGTACACTGTCTGTATTCAATGTGTAGGTAAAACAAAATAACAGCGTAGTTGAGAGACTAATTAATTAATGTAGAAAAGTTTCGGTTCTTTCCCAGAAACAATAACAGCCATGGCGGACGTTCTGTAAAAGTTTTAATTAAATGTATCAAGTTGAGCGCACTTGAAAGATTCCTGTTTTTTTGCGTTTCGTGTCAATTAATTTTATAAAAAGGATAGACTTGCTTTCAGTACAATATTTCTTGGCGATTGGGTTTATAACGACGGTTTGTATTTATATGTAACTGTAGGCGACATCCGGCTAACGTTGGCAGTAGTGCCAGTTACACAAAGTAGCCCACCGTGTAAAGCACAAACAGCGCTGTTGTTTGAAGTCTTTTTAGTCCTTAGCTGTAGAAACTTCTTTTGAAAGAAGTGGCCTGATTGACAATGTGGGTTGTGAACACTGAAATGTTTTATAGGAGCGTTCAAACCTCAGATGCACTGTATAATAATTTTGTATAATATATCTGTATAAATAGATCATTTAACATTTGAAAATGAATTTAAGAACTTTAAAAATGAAAATTAGAAATTGCAATTTTTTATTGTAACATAATGGTTGTATTTCTGAGTGTTTACTTATTTTTTGTTTCGGTTATAAATAGATCATTTAACATTTTAGAAAGCATTTAAATACTTTAGAAATGACGTTTGCTTATGAAGTTTGTGAAGGGAATTGGTTATCACACCAGGGGAGCGAAAAATAAAATTATATTTGTTATTTCAAGAATAAGAAGTGTACAGTCATATTTCTGTTCGTTTTGTAAAATAGATCAGCCTATAAATTTTATAGAGAGAAATCCTAACGAGAAAATTGCCGTCGAAGACGCTGTACAAAAAAAATAGGTCTTATTTCTTTTTGTTAGATAACGAGCTCTAAATACACTAATGTTCTTTTGTAAATCCGAAGCATAAAGTGGTTCATAACTATTGTGAAGTCATAAAGACTAGTTAAGTTGTTAGGTAAGAAGTCTACGGCCTTTAGTATAATAGCTAACGTTTGTTTATCATTTCCTGTTGCCACGCAATGTCGGTACTGAACAATATTTTTTCAAAGGATCAATAGTCAGATACGGAAACGATACATACGCAATTATTTATAGCTAGCATCTGTCACGTCAAGCTATCGTAGGAAAGTTTTGGCAAGCTATTCGCGTCCTAAGCTTTATTGTGATAGAGTTCTCAATAGTCGCCTCCGGAATTGCTCGCGAAAACGTAGACTACAAACTTTATTGGCGACTGTACGCAGGTCTTGTCACGATACTCACGACATATTTGTACGACGACAGTTGAGCGAGGTTCGTGCCAGGAAAGTATTAACAGATAATCACGTGATGTGTACAGTTACCATTAAACGTAAAGAAAAGTTTTGACAGTCACAGCTCATCCTTAAATTGTTTGGCAAATACATAAACAACATAGTAACTCACTAAATAGATAACATATTTTGATGAATTAGGACGTCATAATGAGAACAATAGAACATTTACTTAAAATTTAAAGAGGTAATGAATGTTTTCTCCTTTGTCGACTATTATTTTGAACGGACTTAATAATGGACTCAAAAAATTAATTGCCCGCAGAGCGATAAATAAAACGTAAGAGTAACATGTAAATAAAAAGTGTGCGGTGCGGAACGAGCGTCGCTGAAAGAAAGGGCGCAGTCGTCACGGCCGCCGCGCCCGCACAATAGTCGCCGCTGATTTAAAAGACTCGGCAAACTTGGCTTCCCTTATCTTTCATTATTGTCGGAAGTTCTACTATTCTGCAGAATGGAATCCGTTTCTACACTAGTTGAAAAGAAACTTTAATGAAATGAATTCGATAGATTCTATACTAAGAGACTAGGTATTTTATCTATTGTATTTTCGAGATTCTTGAGATTCTTCATACGTATTATTATAATATTCGTACGATTAGCATGTCTCAAAATTAGTTCTCAATGCCATGCCACGTCATTACGGCAAGACATGAAAAGAAGTTCGATCGTCAGGTAAACTCCAATAAATATCCCATAAGTTACTATGGATATTATAGCCAATAATCTTCATGGTAACAATGATGCAGCATTTAGAAAAGTTGCTAATGTACGTACATGTATTACATGTTTCGTGTAATGGGTGAACTAAATTTTGTGTCTGCACATTTATATAACTGACCTGTTAATAAATCAGGGGTGAACCTTGGTGCAAGCGCTATCGAGGAGCAGTTCCAGCGTTCGCCTTCGTGTGCGGCGAGGCAGGCGGTCCGGGCGAGGCGGGCGGCAGCAGCTACATGCGGCATCGCAGCAGGCTGGCGCCGGCACACACGTACTTGCCCGCTCCATAGCGCTCCTCTGCGACGTGCTTCCGTACAATCACTTTCGGTCCAATTCCCTTCACTCTCGTGCAAAGCTCTGAACGAAAGGAATATACTTTACTTTTCGCAAAATATTTTTACATACACAAAAAATAGAGCAATCTTGAGAAAACCTAGTATATATGTGTGATTTACAAATAATTATTAATGCTCTCTGCATCTCATTGCATTGTGTTTAAACGCACTATATTAAAAAGAGTTAGGAATTATTTTAAATTATAGACCATAGACCCCATCTTCAATCCCTTACAACATTAGGTAAAGTTGTATTTTTATTGGCGGAAGACGCTACATTATTATCTATACATTTTTAAATAACTGGTTAAATAATATATTTTTTGATATTTTTTTACATTACTTACTAAATGATTATAAATGTATATTAATTTGAACAAGTATTTTAAAGAAAATAGAATAAAAATTTATTTATTTTATTTACTAATAAACAGGTACCTTTTATTATTTATTTTATATTACTGTAATATATTTTATGATATATTAATTCATGGTAAATATTTTTGAGTCGAATAAGAAAGAAAATATTCTTATTAACTAGGAATGATCTAGTAGGAGGTCAAAGCAAAGTATAGAAGAATTAATAATATAAACAAAATTTGTAAACATTTATTAAATAAGGCGAAATTGGGTGAGTTGTACATAACAATTACGTAATAAATCTATCATAATCTAAGGAATTTGTAAATTGTCTGGTAATTTTGTTTCTATTTAGTTACTTTTGTATCTTGCGCGTTAGTTTGTGTAGTGTGAGAGTCGGTACGACGAGCAGACTCAGGGCGAAGACCTCGTTGAAAAGCGTCACACATTTCGTATAAGTAATTAGGAAGAAAGTCAGCTGCCTCCCCTTCCCGTCGACGCAGTAAGGCGTACGCCTCACGTAAGCTAGGTTTTGGTGTCAGCCGTAGTTCCAGCTCAACAGCTGTTGGAAAATGCGCTGCTAGAGAATAAACTATCTCTAAATCAGACGGTGGAGGATTTAAATGCTTGTAATTCGATACTTTATGCAAAAAATACTCTGACATGCTCATACGCGAATTGGCCTCATCATATTTTCCTAATTTCAAATCGTATAGAATTTGTTTTTGTCTATCTGGTCCCCAAAATTCTTGTTCAAATGCGTTATAAAAACTGTCCATATCTTTAAATTCACTCCGAAAGCAGCGTGCCCACATCAGTGGTACTCCTTCTAGGCACGATATAATGAATGGAAGTTGTTTTTCTCCGGGAATATTTAATTCAGAGATGTAATATTTTGCATTCTCTATGAAGTCCATCGGGTGAGTATCTTCAACGTCGTCAAAATGCGGGCGTTTATGTAAAGTCGCAATTATCCAATCATTGATGCTTTCAGCAGACAATTGAACGATTGGTTTCTGGTTTTC
This sequence comes from Cecropterus toxeus, assembly GCA_018249875.1. Taxonomy (NCBI): domain Eukaryota; kingdom Metazoa; phylum Arthropoda; class Insecta; order Lepidoptera; family Hesperiidae; genus Cecropterus; species Cecropterus toxeus. The sequence goes on along the minus strand of DWNE01001697.1, from coordinate 16,899 downwards.
GTCATCAATTTCTACTATTTTAGGACGTTCAGCTGTTTTTGATCCAGAAAGTTTATCATAAGCAGATTCGCCTTTATCCAGATTTGGTAGTGACATATGACTTCGTAATCTCGAAGATGGCATATTTTGATAAATATCTTCCTGACTTTGAGAAAAACGTACACCAAAACCCAATGTCGTTGGTTTATAAATTGTACCATAATAAGGCAGATCCTCACTTTTCTTACGTTCATCTTTCTTTTCTTTGGTAACAGATGTTGATATTTTATCCACCATTTCTGAAAGGTTTGTTACTGACGACTTAATTTGACGTAAATCGACAAACAAACTCATAATTATAACACGCACATTTGATTCAAGAACATCGTTCTAAAGGCAGGCAAGTACTGGAACAAAGACATTCAGTAAATAAAATTAATCTTATCCAATAAATATAAATCTACTGTTTTCATTTATATTTTAATACCTAATATCTATAAATAGATGTAAAAGATTTAAATAACTTAAATAAAATTTAACAACGTGCGGATATAGTACGTATGATAAAAACATATGCATAGCATGTGTGCGTAAATAAGATATAATGTAATAATCTTACGTCTACATAATATTCATGAAATCAAAATAATTCTAAGATATTTATAGCGTATGTTAGTAACAACGTAAAAAATATTATAAACAAGTAAGGAAATAAAATAAAACAATATCTAAAAAGTTTGTGTGGCGCTTTGTGCGTGCGTAGCAAGCTCGTAGAGCTGAAAATGCTTACGTGCGGTGGCGGCGGGCGGGTAAATGGTACTACCTGCGCCCTGCGGCCCGCTGCTTCCGTGAGGGATGCCGAGCCGTACTTGCAACTTATTATACCTTACTATAACTGGGTTATCGTCTATGGAATATTTAATTTCATTGACTTTATGCTCGGCAAGGACACGCGCGCTGGTGGCTCGGATTTCAACACTCGAAGCCCCTCGTTTTTGTGCACTTTGTTGGGGTTAAATCAATGCAAAAGTGGTAACCCACATTTGTTTAGGTGCGAGGCAAAACAAAATATATGAATTGGCACAAATATGATTCGTAAGCGCTGCCAAGCTGCATAGAGTAAGACAAATGAAGAATAGATGTGCAGCAAGTATAACCTACCTTTTTTATAAAATGATATTCTTTGTGTTACATAGAGCAAAGGTTTAAAATGACATATTACAAGACTGAAGCACCTTTTGTCCGCGATCATCTTTTGTTCAACACGAAACAGGCCACGATGAGCCTCGAGGGAAGCATAACATCGATGCAGTACTATTAATAATTACTTTGTTTCGCTTGAAAAACCGATATCCGTGTCTAAATGGTAGGGGGATCAGGGGAGCGCGCACGCGACGTCAAGTCTACAGCGGGGCGCTTCGCCTCGCCTCGTGTACCGCCACTTCGCCTGCAGTTGGCAGTGCAGGGTGGTGTAGCCGCAAAACGACGTAATAGCGATTGACTCCGGACATCGCGTCTCGGCGCTACGGGCACAAAGTTACCGTAGCCGTGTCTCCATTGTAGTTAACTCGTGTGGAATGTAATTGTTCCGTTCGCCGACCGGGTGCCGGGAACATTATCGCATTCGTCACGCCGCACACGTGCGAGTTAAATCCAATAAAATAATTCCCGTATCAAATTTTACGCGACTATCTTGATCTAGGACACAAAGAACGACGCGGACGGGCGAAGGGTTCGCTTTGTCATAACTGGTTGTGCAGCATAAAGGCGGGCTGGCTGATCTTTTATGATAGCACCTCTTTGTGCTTTGTCATGTAGATAATAATGGTTAAATAGGTTACAATTTTTAGCGGTCCTTGCACCTTTTCATTTAATAAATAGTGATCAAGAAAAAATATTGTACAAGTACCTACATATAATTATTGCTTGACAAATATAGAAATTTAAAAATGCTTTATTTCAATAGATGCTCATAGATAGTTAACTATTCGAATTGCTGGTGAATACCATAGTAAGTATGTACCCAAAGTAATAATTACCAAAGAAAATATTTTATAATATTAGTATACTTAAATTAAGGCTGTGTGGACCTGTCTACTTACGAAATACGTTGATAAATATCTGCTGGAACCCACAATACTTCTCGTAGAAATCCCTAAATATAATGTTAACCCTTTCGATACTATACCAATAAATTAGCTCTAGATTACGAGTACGTGCCTTGTATATAAAATGCCTACGACGCCGAATATTTGATATTTGAGTGGTAAAAACTTTCAAATTTGTTTATAAACCCGAGGGAAAAGCAAAAAACAGCGCACAAGCGGCGATACAGCTGACGCTGCACCAGCGCGCCGTTGATTCGGCTTTAATGATGATTAAATGCTATATGATTGTCGTAGCGCGTGCGTACCACCGCCCGCCCAGTCTTCTAACTTTAAAAGTAAAAACACAAATTACTGTTTTGGTATTTATTAACAATAAAAATGAATGTTTCTTTTTAAAGACCTAGCTCAATTAGTATGATTTGAAATGAAATGTACCTATTTAGTATACAGTCACGTACACTTTGGCAGTTCCATTTCAGGTTTCCATACGTAAAGCGTAAAGACGGGACCCTATTAACACTCCGCTGCCCATCTATCGGTTTGTCTGTTACCAGGCTGTATCGCTTAAACCCTGATAGCTAGATAGCTGTTTTTTTTTGTTATCGCTATAACAACATATACTAAAAACAGAAAAAAAACTATTTAAAAGGGCAACACGATTTTATGCTTGATATTACTGATAGGCTACAGGTAGATACTTAAAATTTTCACAGAATATTTAGTTTAATATTCACTCAAAAATAATTAATTTAATTAAAATAAAATAAAATAAAACACGCACGCTTTCTACACTCATAATTATTTAATGCAAGGCTTCAATGCAACAAACGTGATTATTTTGCCGTTATTTTTTATAGATAATGGTACGGAACCTTTCGTGTGCGAGTCCGACTCGTACTTGGCGGTTTTTATTTTTCTTAATTTTCTACTGGGTCATGTATAAAATTGTTTTTGATATGATATTTTCCAGGAAATATTACTACAGCTAACAGATATTTCTTATCCTACGATTCGAGCTTTATAACTTTAAACCTAAATGTGATAAGCGGAATGTTTGTAAAATATGATAGAAAATACTTTAATCAGGTGGTACTTGATATAGATATATTATCAGATGATGGCAATATTGCTAATAACAATATATTTAACTATGTAAGGATATTTACAATTAAAAAGGACTATTTTGTACATCGAATAAACTATAAATTTTACATCGACAAAGTGTCGCATGTTCTGAAGTTATCAGGCACGGGTTTGTTGGTGTAGCTTTGTGACAATCAGTTACGAGTACCTAGACGAGTCTCTGCTAAAAGAACTCTATTTGAAAGGTACTATTTGCTTTCAGGAAAGACATTTCATTTATGATCCTAGTAGTTTCACGGCGCACTGGTAGGCGTACTTTAAAATCAAAAGGAACTATGCGGATATCTTAAGCGACATTGCTTTAAACCTGGAGATAATAATCTAAATAAATAAAATCTATTTGTAAATATCACGTTTTTTTTTGTAAATATCATTTTATCATTATGAAATAATATTTCATAGTGATAAAATGATATTTACAAAAAAAAACGTATTAGTTGAATCGAAATGGCAAATTACGTTAAGTACTTCGTTAAAAAACTTATTAATAGGATAAAACTAAAAGCTTTCAGCGACAGTTAGGTAATGGAAATATCAAAATATACGACTCATTTCCGAACCCCTATTCTCGTTACAGGATTCCTTACCGAGCTGACTAGCCAATTACCCGAAGAAATGTCAATTTGTTACAATCAGCGACAAGGGAGACTTCGCTCCCGTCGCTGCAACCTCTCCGCGCCATTACACCGAAGCACAATGATATTCTAATTATGAACCATTCGACACACTCCCGCCTGTCTTTATAATAATGAGAGCCATTCATCAAGATCAACGAGCAGTTACGCTTGGATTCTGAAAGCCATACGTATCTAAATCCAGTATCACTATCAGCCTAGTAGCTTTTTTATATTTACATATATAGTTTTCGTATTCGATTATGTAATACGCCTGTGTAGAACTAAAATATATAAATAAATAATAGAGCTCACGACAATATTTCGCAGTCGGTTGCTTGTATTCGTTTGTTTTACGTATGATACATAAAATGCTAAATACTGTCTATACTCTTAGCCCCATGCTAGGATTTTCTCCTGTGTCGTGGATGCTATGATGCCACGCAAATACGAATACACAAACACCCAGACCCAGATAAGAAATCGAAATTAATCATTCAGATGTGTGTCCGGCCGGGGATCGAACCCGCAACTCGCTGCGTGTCAGACCAGTATGGTGACCGCTCCGCCACGCAGGTCGTCGAATAATTTAATGTTGCCATTATTAACGTCATGTGTCGCTCATTGTATATAACTCTATTTTTGAAAACATAATTTCAATGAAATCTTCCGTGAGCATCAAGAAAAACCTATCGGGATAAAATCTTTGTTAATTATATTTTATTCTATGATGTTTGTTTAAGTTAAAGCTATTGTTTAAAAATTTAATTAATAAGATAATTACCAACTACTACACACGAAGTTGAGTTGTTGGTTGGCAGTAATAAATTATTCCTATGTTACGTAAATACATGGAGTAATAAAGATTTTAATTAAGCTCATTTTACGCTGTATAGTTTCCTAATGTTAAGTAATTAATTATGAAAATAATAGGTAATTACGGGGGTCGCTACGCCATTTATTTTGATACATATTTGGCAATATAATTTGCCTTATTTCTCAATGTATATTCTGTGCACGTATTACAAAATCCCATTTCCGATTTAATGTGGGTAAGCGGGCATCAAGGAAGCCGGTATAATTGAAACAAATGCAGGGATTACTCAACAAATTGTTCAATACAAGGGCGATTTGTCTAAGTCGGCGCGCTGAAATGTACAATTGTTGCTTTTTATTGGGACAAATTTGATGACTAATCAAATATTTTTAATGTACATTATCGAGAACAACGTGATGTGTTATCAATGGTGATATCTATTGGAAATCTACTGATTTAATTCTTTTCATATAAAATATTTTTCTACGTCAAATGTTTACTATATCATCGACCAATGCTTTTCTTTTCTTTTAATATACCCCTGTAAGTGGACAGCGTAAAAAAGATCAATTTGCGATCATCTTTGTTTTAAGGCAATAAGGAGTTTACTCTGTTCACAGAAGTTATAACACAATGTTCTAAACGCTTATAACAAGTCATATTAATTTTTAATACTCATTATATGATATTCTAATCTCACAAATACCATTATATAATCCGCAAATCTAATCTTGATTAGCGCAATGTCGAGCTATGCATATTAGATTTGTGTCACCACAGTTGCTCCGTCGCCTTGCTGCTGCTACGAAGGGACGGCGACGTGCTTTATCTTAACTTAATATTTGAATAGTGCTCTCAGTACGAGCTTATTACGTTTCCTTAAAACATTCGTTGCTTACGTTTTTTTTTACCCATACACTGCAGGCAGTGGCTTAGCTCGGCGATGACTGATGTACTCCGCTCCACCCAAGCAGTGTGTTGGTATTACTTTAATATTGTCTCTCTTCATCTATTCTACATGTATTCTTTTTTTTTTTATAAATATGAAGTAGCAAACGAGCAAGCAGCCCATCTGATGGCAAGTGGTTACTGTCGCCCATGGACATTTGTAAGCAACTTCATATAGAACAGGGGTTCTGTATGAAGTCTATCACAGATGCGTTGCTACACCCGAGGACTGAGATGGTCGCCTCATATAAAAGTGACCCGGCAACCACACCCTTCCACCGAAACGCAAGAACTACTTCACGCTAGAAATAGATGTGGCCGTGGTACTACCCCGGTCGAACTACATTTGTTCGCCACCTGGCAAAATTCTCTACATGTATTTTAACTAAGTACAAGTATTTTAACTAAGTAATTACAGTATCGTGAAGCAATATTACGCTGCCGGGGACTTTTGCCTCCTTAAGAATCTGCCTGGTCAAATAGAACCGAAGAATCCCTTATCCCCCTCCCCGCATAACCCTGAACGGGCGTAGTATAGGAGAGGCTAGGAGGGTAAGAAGTTCTTGTTTAGTAATATAGTACAATGCAATGTACATTCAACGAATACGTTTTTCGTTTTCGGCCATACCTGACAATGTAGGTACTTCGCAATTACGGGCAAAAATATATCGTGATTTTTTTTGAGGAAACGTAATTCGTACTAAGTCAAGAGCATTTTATTTACACGTTAATGTTTTAAAAGGAAGAAAAATGAAAGAACCTTAATAATTTACAACTGTAGAAGTTGTGTAGAAATAAATCAAATAGATACGCGTATACGAAAGTGCACGAGATATTAAAGTGTAGGTTCTTGTCGACTCTATAGAGAGGTAGAGTTTGCCAATAATACTTTATCAGAGAGTTTCAGGTCCGATTTGTCTTTCCAACTTCGATGGTACTATAAGTTAGACAAACTCTCAACTATGGGTTGTATAATACAATGAAAGACATAACATGCCATTAAATTTCCTTTGAAATTATAACCTTTTTTTATCGATTTAACCTTCCCCAGTTCATATGATATATAATTAGACCATTAACATACATACAGAAAGCTAACTTTAATAGGGATTTATTAATGGTCAATGCTTTAAAACCATAAGTATGTATATAAATTCTTTAATTTAACATCAAGTACACTAAAGAGACCGCGTAAACCAAACAAATTTAGTTACATTAGATACAAAAATGTTTCAACGGGATAGAAATGACTTAGGGAATCTATAGTAGCTAAAATACTACTACTACACTATAAAATACTACTGTAGATTTCCTAAGTATTAACATTCCAAATTTTATGACTGCCGATTCATACTTGGCCTGAATAGCCTATCTTACTATTCCTAGAGTTCAGTCCAGCTAAGACTATACCACCTAATTGATTACACCTACACTTTATTAAAAATAAAAAATATATTATAAAATCGTTTGTTGTACTTAGACATTTTAGGTACTTAAAATCAAGTCTAATGTAAAGGTACACTCGCTTACAAAATAAAACATTATAAAAATAACACTCGCCAGCCCTAAAGTCTAAACGCAGAGCTAGACAGTGTGCCGCCGGCCGCCCGCCCCAGGCGACTCTCCGCTATACACGCCCTAATTACTTAACGAACGAGGTAGCCACTCTTACTAGTTCAGCTGTTATTTATTAAATACATTTCGTTACTGTTCACGTTCATAGCGTCTAGTTACTTTATAAAAGATTGCTTTGTAAGTAGGTGCCTAGGGACTCACTGTACTGGCAATTTCTTTGATTAAAGACTGGGAGTAATTACCTCATTAATAAATTACAAAACGAATTGCTAGTCCGTGAGGATTTTTTTTACTACGTGGAGGTTTTATTCTCTTTTTTTCTTTCGCATTTGAAATAATAACAAAATAACATCTCAATGTACTGTTATATCCCATCTTAGAGCTATTTTTCTGTCTTGTTTGTTATTAAATATTTTAAAGTAAAAATAATACATGTAGTTTGGTTGATATTCAAATCAGATTTTATTTTAAAAATTACTCATGTTAACTACACATCAGATATCAAACATCTGTCTCCGTGAACTGTTTTTAATATACGAGTAGATATGTGTGTCATGGAATAAAGTTATGATAAACGAAAATTCATAATTATTTAAAATTCCAGTTTTCGATTATTATGATTTTTAGAGCTCAAGTTTTCCACGTATAAAAACCTTAGGCATAATTAAATGATAACTCAAGAAACCTAGGTAGTTAATCGTTATATAAATGAAAGCCTTTAGTATCTTTTCGAGTCTAAGTACATATTTTTCTGCGCAATTTAAAGGATAATTCATTCAAAGGTGAACATAAATTATTGAACCTGTTTGTATAAACGTAATTTCCCTAAAAAACTAAAAACAACAAAAGGATATTCCTTAGGTAACTATAGACCACGTTTAACCAATAAACCTTTCTACCGGGTAATGTCAAATCAAGCAGAAGGCAGGTCTAATAAAAGTTCCTTAATGAATAATGATATATTTATCGAATAACAGTAACTTCAAAGAGGTTGCCGACGTCGATACGAGCGGGAGAATGGCCGGCGAGTAAGATAAAAGCCGAACAAATATTCAGTTGCAGCGAGGATGTCGGTAATTTATGAATTTGTCAGGACAAAGTGAACATCGGCGCGGCGTAAATAAAGAGCACTGCGGTGCGGATAAATTTGTGTCAGATCAAATAAATCGAGCATAGTGCGATTTGTTGCACTTATTGGGTTACACCTACTCCTCCCACAAACATGTGGCGGGGTGGGTGACAAAAATAATTTTTAAAACGTCCACGAGATCAATCGGCCGTTGTTTCGCTCCTTTGTAAACATTCCTGCTTAGTTGAATGGAACGTGCTTTGGTACAAGGAAATATGTAGGTATTGGCACTAATGTGATTCCGTAATAACTAGTTTTTAATGCAAAACCAAACTATTTTTATGTATCTAACAGTAACGGGTTTTCAAATATGTACTTTAATATGTAGGTATAGATATGCGTATAAGGTAGATCCTACCTTCTTATTTATGAGTTGCGGTAGCTCTAATACCGAAGTGCCCCCGTGAAACCCTTTACATTCGGTAAGCCAAGCTTATACCTACTTTCGGTTGAGCTTCGCGCTTATGCCTACCATTAGTTAAGATTAAGGAATTCGGTTACTGTAGCTAATTTCAATATCTATGTACTTATCTTTCACGTAGTTTACAAACCTTGTACACTGTTTTCTATAAGTTGATATTAATGGCAGTAAGAACGATATCAAGAAAAATAAACAGATAATACTTAGTGTGGTACTATGGATAAATTAACCCACGCTGGCCATATCACCGGTAGAAATTGTCTATAAACGTTTCCCTGCTTCATATGGTAGAGTTTGGAACATTTTTGTACCAAACTCTACCATATGAGTAGGTATATTTTACTATTAAATAGACTATTAAAATAACTGCTAAGTTTAATAATAATTCTGCTAAGTGTAATATTCTGCTAAGTGTATATTAAATGGATCCCTGTTATCCGCCAAAAAAAATAAATAAAAAAAAATTAACAATAGAGTCATCAGAGGAATCTGGTATAGAATTTTATTGACCACTCAAATTAAGAGTAAGGCCCGTGATAGTAATATGATACATTATTTTCATGTAAAAAATACATTTTTTTTCGTATAGACATTATCACTTAATCATGCACCTTACAATAAAATTTAGTAGCTTAAGGAAACCAATTTCCCCAACTCGTACAGAATACGACCTAACGATATCTCATTATACGACAAAATCCCTTGTGTTGTGTAGAAAATATAAGAGCTAAGAAATTTTGTGTCCGCCCCAGAGCAATAAAATAAATTCGTTGAAGTGGCTCGTATTTTACCTTCAGCCGCAGGCATATCGCGAGCCCCGTCTAACGTAGCGAGGTCGGGATATGAAGGAATTCAATAAAAATCACAATCATAAAACTAAGACGCTACGGTAGTCATATAAAAATACCTAAGAGAGCATTAAGAGCCGACCCCTAATAATAGGTCCCGCCAGATGCACGGGACGGCCCCGGCCGCCTGGAAAAGTCACAGTGGGAACTCGAGCGAAGGAAATTATTTTTTTCGGTCTGCCACACACGGCCCCAGCTAACTCAGCGAAAACTGAGATCGCTCCTCTCACGGGAATTACTTACACGACGACAGTTTACTTGCGACCCAAAAAATCTTTAATAGGTTACCTACTTACTTATAAATCTTACATTGGATAGCCCATGTCGTATACTTTTCATTGGGGAATAATATTAATAACGTAAGTAGTTTTCCATCATACGAGATAGAAGCTCGAAAAATTTATTGCGAAAATGGGTATTAATGGAATGCTAATGTCTCTACATTCCACCTCTACATAGATTTTGTTAAAGTTCCATTTTTGCGACTTGCTCCACTTGAAAACCTTTGTATGTATGTATCTGGGTATTGATGATAATTACATTATTACTCATGGCACTATTTACAGAAATAATGTCTTCTAACTGTCATAGATTTACCAAACTGCAAATTTTCATCAATGCCTTTATGCCACTAGAATTTTATTTAATACCTATATTACATTAATAATTATAGTACCTAATATCCTATACGAGAAAATGCAGTACAGCGAAATTTAACAACGATAAAAGATTCTTTGCTATAAAATAAATGAATCTACTCTAATCTGAAGTTTGTGAACACATTAATGATATTTTAAAAATGTTAGTGTTCTGGCACTGAAACTTTTCATGCATGCGCAAGTTGCACCCGTCCGTATTTAATGGCTGCTGTCCATCAAGTAAAGTTTTTGAAGTGGCTAATGGTTGTTTATAAGTGTATAATAGATGATGCTGTTACATACAGGGCGTTTTTAATTATAGTGATTGCTGGTACGAGTTGGCGGGCAAATTCACCTACATATGCATACTTAAAATGTAGGTATGTAAGAGCATGGTTTTAAAATGGTGTATTAATTTATAAAAGGTCAGTATTCGATGAGTGGGTAAAATTTGCTGTTTGAGTAAACTTACATGTAAATAAGCTAATCATAAACAGTTCGTTGCCTTTATTTCTTTTGTCGGTCATTAAGTATATATTTTTGCAATTGTTATCAAGTCTTGTTGTTCATTTAACAATTTTTAAAGAATTATCATTAGCTATTTCTACCGAATTTCGATCACTGAACGAACTACTCATGATATGTAAATTAATCCACGAAAACGATAGTTACAGTTGTTGTCTTACATTTTTATTATAATATGCGATCCGATCTCAGGACTCTAGTTATCTTCCCAAATCTAAAATCATGTACATATTTTGTTCTAATAGTGGCAGTGACTTCTAGTGTCGGTACATTATCGAAAATAGAAGCACTTGACCATCCTGTCGAAAAATCATACATCGGTCCATCTTTTTTAAGGTGCATTATTAGGAGGACCATTACTTTATCATCGACTTTGACACATTTCGAAGTCTGCTTACTTACATATATTGTTCCTTATACAAATTCATTATTTCGTCAGTTTAATCTTTCGATGGAGGGTACTGATTTTTTGATGTAGCCAACGTTCGTCTGGTTCAAGAGCGCTCAAAAATCTGTTAAAAATAGAAGATTCTAGCGCTTCTAGTATAATAACCGAGAGTATTTTTTTCTATAGGTACTTACATCAAATTTCATTCCTGTTGTCGTCGTGGTGAACGGTAACAGATGTAAGCGATGAGAAGTGAATCCGTAATAAATGTTCGAATCTTAGAATGTGATGGTACTCGGCAATCAGATAGAACCATTCCTCTATTGCATTAGCTCAGCATCAACTTCATTCCCAATTCAGAGATTTATGTAATTAAGGCTTCGTAAGCAGTTCTATTGTTTTATTATAATAAAGAAAAGGTAATTTACGCAGTAATATCGTTATGGTACTTAAACGTTTAAATTTACATAAGCTCATGGGAACGAAGTCGTATATCTACGCAACGCGGCTTGTATATAATAAATAAGCATACAATCACTTTACAAATAATTCTAGAAATGGAAACGTATAGTATACTCTTGTAACTTTAAATAGATATTTAATAAAAGGGTTATTCAATGAGAATTAACAATTTCCTCATTCTTAGAAATATAAGAAAATATACACGTAAATATAAAAATAGCGCCGTGTGTCCGAGAGCTACCTTCTACGTGAAGGAATGCATAAGCGCAGACACTGAATTTATGTCGTCAGACGCACACATAAACATATCAAAGTAGGTAGCTATTTATGACTCATCAGGTTCTATGCAACGCATGTATCGATTAGATATCAAGTTAGGACATTCAGCTTAACCAAGCTTTGCAAAATTTAGCAGCGCGTGAATTGCTGGAGGAGCCAAACTTGAGGGGTTGGACTTGAGTATTCGTTTTATATTTTGTTACAAGCGTTTTGTACCAGCATTCATCCAGGAAGCATTTTCTTTTTTAAGCATTGATCAATATAGTGAAATAAATTAATGTGATAAACAGTAATTAACTGAACTTTAATTTAGAACAATCCCAAAAACAATGTTTACTTGCTGTATACTTTCGATGAATATGTAACATACGACTCTGACCTGGTATCTATATATGTAGTCACTGGGTGTCATTTCATTAATTTTTATCACGAATAGTTCAGTAGGTAGTGCACATTTCAAAAAAATCTCCATCGGAGATCATTCTATCAGCTCGTAAGTTACAATAAAAACTTATTTTAAAATACGGCGTAGGTACATTTATTGAAAACGACGTGTAAATAAAGCTCAACAGACGAAAAGAAATAAATAACCAAGTTTTTAAACATTTGTTTACTGTAAAACAACATAATGTAAGATATTTTAATTTCAAGAGATAAATACAGTTTTTTCTTCTTAAAAGGATAAATGTAAGTTATAACTCTATGTGGTAACATACATTGACGAGTAGTAAACTTACCTAGTAGATTTTTTTGCAATTTAGTCAATGATTACAATCATACATACGATAAGCAATCACTAAAGCCATAATGCAAATCGTAGAAAACTTAAGCAATATTCTAAGTATAGATTGAAAAAACGTAAAATATGTAGATTTAAATTGATATTTGATACTGATTATATAATGAAAAGTAACCAAAGACTAATTGCGTCAATTGTTCCAATTGTAGCAGGAGTCAGATATCGAGGGATATTTCCGGGTTACCGCGGGGTTAGCCGAATAGGCGGATAATTGCGGGTTACGGACTGAACAACGCGCTCATTAGAACAGAGTTCAATTAAAGTAGGCTGGGTATGGCTCAGATTCCTTTACATGCACAATATGATTATAGAGAATACAACAATATACCTAGAATATATATTTTAGTATAAACTGCAATTAAAATTAAATGAGTACCTACAACATATATATGAATCGAGTAGCCACTTCCAGCGGATTCGCAGCCCTCAGAATATTTTTTTAATTTTCTCAAAATCATTCGATTGCACGCAAACATTAAAAAATAAATGATTGAACTAATTTTTCAACCATTTCAGAAGTTATATTCCTGAAAATATAGATAGGTACTATATAAAAATAGATCATAATTATGCACAGCTTTAAGTATGCAAAGTAACATTTAAATCCAGAAAAAATATGCGTTCAACATCAATAAAAAAACTAATAAATATTATAATCTTAACTATTTTTCTAACATTGTCGTAAAATTAAATTATAGGCAAAACATGGAACTGCCTGTATCCTGTGAACCACCTTGTTTGTACCTATATCTAATGACAAATAAGCAATAAATAAATAAATAAAAATTATGTCATTTCTCAAGGAGGTCTCCAACAACTCCCAATGATGGTAATGAAAACAAATCAAAGTATTAGGTAGTACTTAAACATGAATGTATATTGTAGGTACATCTAGATATCTAAAATGTAATAATATTGTAATCAATTAATTAAAGGAGAATGCAACAATGAAATAATTAGCGTCGGCTGCACTTATTAACGGCAAGAGCTCGGATTTCTGGGATATTCCAAACGTAGCCTCGGGGGTGTATCTAATTGCGGCTTTCAACTTGCAAACGAATAAAGCGCTACATTGATCGATTAGTTATTCCTTGCATATCCCCCGGCCTATGCCCCGGGCGGCAAATTCAAACCTTGCAAACGAATGCGATTAACTATTATTAACTCAAAATTTATTTATATTTATCGATTAGGACGCCTAGACAGTAGGAAGTGGAACCCTTGACACGGATATGTTTTAATGACCATCGATTATTGGACATTTAATGGCTGAAATGATGGTAAAAAGAAATTCAAGTGGGCAGGGGCGGCATTTTTAAGTTTTGCCCTGCCTAAAAATAATTCAAGATCCTGGGCTACATATCCCTTGTCTAATAAACCTAATGATCCCAATAAAGTTTTACCTAAGCGTAAGTAAGTACATATCAAATCATACATTTGTTGCCACTGTTTATTGGTTAAAACAATAAAAAATACCCCTAACATCAAAGTAGTGGGTATACATGATTGCATACATGACACAGTTGTAAATTTATTGAAATATTGAATTATCCTTTATGTCTCTACAATTAAGGACTACTTGTTAAAAGACTAATTTTAATACTATTTTATTAAACAAATTGAACAAATCTACACCCGGATTTATAGTTCTGGGTGTAACAGGAGTTATTCCCGGGTGTAACGGGGTGTAATTGCGGGTTGCAACCGAACAACGCGCTCATTAGTGCAATGTTCAATTAGAGCGCGCCGGTACACGGGGGCGCCGGTAATACGCACATCTCACCCGAGATTATATCCAATAATGTTTTTTGTTTTGGCTGTAATCAATTGTAAATCAAGAATACTCTTTTCCACGCTCCTTTGCGCGAACTTTGAATAGACGTACAAGAAGATAATATTTCTTAGACGAGGACTTAGAAGCAAGTGTTGCGGAGAAGTTTTCGTGCAGTAGTTAGCTCTGAATACCTACAATGGATAATAAAGGAAAATCTCATAGTATTATAATATTAACTTAATAAAACCATATTTTTATAGCTGGAACATTAACTTTGGCGTTGCTATTAACTAAGTACCTAGGTTTTATTTTTCTACAGATAAAAATGTTAATTAAATAATTTACGCAACAACTCAACGTACTATAATAAAGTTAAAAGTTTAATAAATTAAAAATACTTGTTTCTAGCACAGGATGATTTTTTTTAATTACATTTTACCCAACTTATATCATAATTATTTTCCTTTAAAGGTTTTAGTGATTACTTACAAATTTTATATGTAGAAACTATCTATAGAAAATTAAAATCTGGAGGGCAAATACCTATTTTAACCCATCTTGGTAACTAGTAAGGTAAGTACTACGTATTATAAATTAAGTGATCTGATGGTAAATCTGTAAAATATATCTGTACAAAGAACGTAACAAAAAAAAAAACTAATAAATTTGATTCATAGGTAAGTAAAAACCTACAATAAGTATTTTGATTTAATATTCTGTAGAAAAAAAATGATAACCTTAACGCAAAGGCCGATCAGGAAATATGATCAGGAACTGAACTGGACATTATTAGGAATCTACAACTAGATCAATTAAATTTTGACTTAGGTAAACATAATAAAATCAAAGTACTTATCTTAATTCTTTAAATAAATAGGCACTTCTATTTAAAGTTTGATCACAATGCCACAATGCAAGGAGGTGCATAATTCTAGGTAACAATAGATCCTCGCTAAAGGAAATGCTAAAGTATTCAGACTTGTTAAATTGATCAAAATGTACTTACAGCCATCG
Source organism: Cecropterus toxeus (assembly GCA_018249875.1). NCBI lineage: Eukaryota > Metazoa > Arthropoda > Insecta > Lepidoptera > Hesperiidae > Cecropterus > Cecropterus toxeus. The sequence continues at coordinate 1,438 of DWNE01001697.1, read as the reverse complement.
AATCGCCTCGCTGGATCTCGGCAAAAACACAAAGAACCAAACAAAAATCACGACTAAATACCGCATCACAGATCGAGAGCGAAATTCACGTAAAAGTTTAGGAAATAAAATTAAAAAGTTGATGCAAGTTGCGCGATGTATTTGGCGGGAAAACGTCGTAGAGGAGAGTGCGAGTGTCGCGCGGTCCGCTCTCCGGGTGTCTGGTGTGTGCGGCGCCGCGGACAGCGGTCAGGCGCGCCGCCCGCCGCCCGACGCAGAACATACAACCACACACAGAACAGAAGCGCCTGCCTACGTACTGTACCGCCCCTATCTCTTACACAAAAAGCGTGTAAACGGATACATCCCCTTGTAAATTAAAGGGTACAAACGATTCTTTGTAAACGTTTAGTTAGTTGGGGAAGTATAATATTTAAAATGTTATTATTTGCAGTTGGCGTTGCTAGAATAACAGTATTGTACAATTCACCTAGTTCTAGTCTTACAAGCAAGTTAAATAGCAAGAAACAGTTACATCCGCTACTCTGATTTAATTACGTAAAAATGATTAAGTCAATATAATGAATGTGTTAATAACTATACAAATAAAAATATGTCTATAATGTCTATATCCAATAAATTTCATCGGTAACCGTAAGCCAAACAATCCCTAATTGAATTCAGAAAATCTATTTCATCAAACATTTATTTTATGCCGATTTTCGCCTCTGTGAGGTCACCATGAATATAGGCACAACCATGCACTCGCGATGCATCATCTGTCCGGCGCTCGGCAGCGGGCGGGCGGGCGGCTCCCCACGCCGTGCGCGGCACAACCCACTTATCAATTCAGTCGAGTGGGCATTCGTTCATTGTGAGGCATTGTGCCTATTATGCGAGGATTCGGTGCCTATTTACCCGTTCACATGCCACTAGAATAGCCGCAAGCAATCTAACCCTTGAATTTGTGACGAATCTAAAGCACTGTACGGAACGCTCATTTGAATTCCTTGCATGGCATTTGTGAACCTATCTACGTAGTTTACATTTTACATTATAGAAAGTATTATGGCTTTTTATATAAAGTTGTTACAAAATAATGGACGTGTAATGAAACAAAGTAATAGTCATAAATCGTATATTTAACATATCAGACTTTTCTTAAACTAAATTGTCGGAAAAATTAAAAATTTAAGCGCGAATACATTGCCATGGTTCTGTTACCCAACTAGCAACATCAATGGATTGCAATAAATATATTAACTTATATTTTATACTGTATATGATACTATAATTTTATCACTATTTAAGTGCATTGTACATCGACATAATATTAAAAAATCTTTACATGGATGTGTCGATAATAGTCAGAATAAAATTATAAATAGAAGTTGAATGTTATCGGAGTATAATAATTTCATACATTAATATGATTTCACTATTTTGCTAAGATTGCATA